>JBBPQZ010000794.1:0-12044 GCA_038092795.1 Boletus rubissimus | reverse complement strand
ATCTCTACAGTATGGACCCTACCTTTACAGTGGATATGTTCTTTTTCACTCACACAGTCGTCACGTTGCCGCAATGTACAAGAATCTCATATGTACATAGTAGGCAAATTCAAATGTAAACTAGGGTCGGCGCTGCCGACAGGAACCTTGCTGGACGAGCAGCCTGAGAGAGAAACGCCTGTGTATAAACAAAACATAATATACAAAATGCAGCCAACGAGGGACTGAAATACAACTACAGGCTTGCAGGCTTCGAACCGACTTTCACTACAGTCGACGGACAAATGAACAACTAAAAGTACAAGGGAGATTCACAATACAGCTCACGCGACAAAAGACGACTAAGCATTGCTCTCACTGTCCTCGGTGGTTGCTCTTCCCTTTCCTTTGTCGACTTTCGTTGACCCCTCAGCCTCTGTCTCGCTGTCCGGTTCAGAAGATTGCGTGATACAGTGCCTCTTGCTCATAGGAAGAGAGGGCACTGCGACCGACTCATCTGAACGGACATGTTTTTTGTTGGTACAAATGAGACTGTAACAATGTGACTAAGCGTGGGATCATGCATTGTCACACAATGAGCTCAGTTAGTAAATTATTGGAGTAACTGTTGGACTGATGGGACCTAGATAAGGCTGGCTTTAGAGTATATAAACTAGTCTCTACTATGTCTCATTCCTTAGTCTCTCCTGAAGTAAATTGGACTTGATCCAGTTATTTTGGAGTGAGATTCTTCCTTGTGACTCTATTGCTCCTTTAGGAAGCCATATTGTCACATCTTTTTTAACTTTTACAAGTCTATCGACTCTCGACTCTCTTTTGTTCAGCATCCAAGAGGTCTGGCCCACCCCGATGACCTGAACTACAGAAAAAACCAACTATCTTACTTATTCAGAAACCAGATCCGATTATGCATCGCTATGCCCTATGCAGCATTGCTACGAACCTGGAACATAACCTGGTAACTCCCTGTTGTTGGGCTGTTAGTGAGTCCTCAGCGCCCGCTCTCTCACCTGACTATGTGCCCCTGAGCACAAAAGTTGGAGATCTGCTCGTCACTGCTGAATGGTCATACTGTGATGTAGTGATGGCGAGACCACTCTCTTGTTCACCGAGGAGTGAGACCCAGTTGCTCAGCGATTCTGAGAAGTCCACAATACCAGCAGCAAAAGGTAGTGTCATTGTTCCAATGGTACTTGGACACTTTGTGCCTATGACCCCTGATAATGGGGGTTCTAATAATAGTGCTTGGACTATGGTTGTACAAAAAAAGGGAAGTTTGACTTTGTCCGTCAGAAGTTGGGAACTCAGCCACAATGCGCAAGTAGTGCAAATCCTCCAGGTGGCTGAACTTAGCCTGACTGAGGTAGACCATCAACAGATCCATCAGTAAATGGCAACAGTGGCTGCAACTTGGAGTAGCAACTCTGAGATGACCCATGAGGAAGAACCTATGCAATTGAAAGGGAAGGGCATTGACCCACGAAACTGGGGAGTGACCCAGCTAAGTGATCGTGAGATCAATGTTGATGCTCAGCGTGAGATGCTACGAGAATGGAACAAATGTTTGTCTGACAATCATAATTGAGAAAGCTTGCCTCTGGCCATGGACACGGCAGGTGAGGATGACTTGAGCACCTCAACTGCTGATGAGTGAGTTGGGACTCACACCTGTAAGAAATGGCATTGCACTAGACCCAAGACCTGGATTAATGAAGGTCGTTTGAGTAAACAAGCCTATGGCTTACCAGAAGCAATGAGTGTTGCTGTGGCCTGAATTAGGTCTAGTAATCTAATCCAATTAAGAATCTAATCAAAAAAACTCTTATGATAAAAGAGAAAAGACCCAGAAAATTGAAGACGTGGGTAATAGAACCTGCTCAGCAAATCACGGCAACAAGTTACCTTGGGAAAGCATTGAATTGAGTAGAGAAAAAACACTGACTCCCAGACTTGGATTATCTGGATGGATCTGATTCCTCATCCAGCAGCAGTAGCTTCGAATTGTCAGATGAGGGAGAATCAACTTATTCTAGTGCGACATTGTCCTCCTTTTCTAGGAGTAGCCGAGGGCATTGAAGAAAATCTAAATGGTCTCGTAAGCATTCAAGACATAAGAGATCGAGGAAACATCGCAAACATTCTCGCTCCAAGAAGTGAAAGGTTGATAAGTCGGAATATGGAAAGTTGAAACCTATTCTGCCCAACAAATATGATGGATCCTCAGATTCCAGGGCTTACCATCAGTTCCTAACTGAGGGGGCAGCTTACGTATGTCGAAGCAGGACACATCAAAACAGATAAACAGGTCTTTGTATTATCACACTACCTGACTGGAAAATCACATGAGTTTTATATTAGAGAAATTGCTGCCAATCCATATAATTGGAACCTATATGACTTCTTTCTCAAATTGTTCAATAGCTGCTTTCCTGTGGATTTTCATACTAAGCAGAGATGAAAGCTTGCAAAGAGGACGTACCGTTTGCAAATATATTGCAGAGCTATACAAGCTATGGAACCTGATCAGAGATGTCAGTGAATGTGAAAAAGTCACCAAGCTCTGGGGTGGTTTTCAACACTGGCTCCGGAGTGAGCTGTGGAAGGATAAGCTCAATCCTAAGAAGTCCTTCTTGAGTGAGGTTATAGTTGCTGCGGAAGTTATTGAAATTGCCCACTCTGTAGGCGGTTGGGGCGACAAACACTTTTGTGGCAAGGATCAATGGGGACACCTGAATAAGCAGCAGCCAAGTGCTGAAGCTGAGTCCTCAAAAGCAGAAAATGAAGGACGAGTGGACCAAAATAATAATCGCCCCTTCCAAAGGGGAGATGAGGTCTCAGGTGGATGGTGGGGCCATCAATGCCATTCTAGAACTGATTGTCAGAAGGGTAGTGGAACTGCTCAGGCAAAGAAATAGCTTACCAAACAACTGAAATTATTGAAAGCCAACTATGATCATGTTGTCGCGAATCGGTTGTGCTTTAACTGTGGGAAGCCAGGGCACTTCTCAAATGCATGCCCTGATGCCCATATCATAGCCAGGGGAAGCTCGTCTAAGCCTCCTGATGTGGTTAATAGCTTTAGCGTTCATGTAGACCTGAGTGTTGGTTAGTTGCAGGAGTTGGCCAATTTGACTGAGTGTATTGATCAGTTGGTGTTGGGCTCATGTGAATTGATGTTGGATAGTTTCCAAGCTAATGAGCCTAATGATCGATGGAGGCATATGGAGGACCCATTAGCCTGCTGGGCTGAGCACCTATTTGAAATGATCCTTCTTCGTTCCCCTAACTTAAACCCTAGTATAACCTTAGGAAGGGGGTAGCCCTCACTACATAACCCCAGAATATGGTTCCACATCTGACTTAGCTATGTCTGTTAGCCAACTCCTTAGCTAACAGCTAGCAGATTCCCATGTCCTCACCTCACATCGGTTATGTGGTCTTATCTTGGCCTACCATAGCCTTATATCGATCACTGATCCGCCCCTTGATCTGGTTTATCAGATCCCCACCCGATCCTTATCTTGGATCTCTTCCACCCTAGACGTTTGGCCTCGTTCCGTTCTCACACGATCGCATCTGGATCCCTAGATCAGATTGCCATCTTGATCGTTATCTATTCTCATAGTTACTATCTTTTCCCTTGACGATCTATTCATGCTATTGCCTATATTTATATTAGGTCTTAGGGTTTGGACTAGATTACTATTTATAGAGATTACATAAGATGGTCTGTGTGCAATACTCTACAGTATATATAGAGCCATAGATTACTTGTTGTAGTCTCACGTTTGGAATTCTCTTGTATAGTTTCCTTTGCTTTGAGGCTTAAGGCCACTGCATCAGTGAGACTTAGGGCTTTGGCCATTAAGACTAGTTGAGTCTTTCACTATTGGCAATGAGCTCACCTTATCCGGGTGATGATACTTCTGATGCTGGAACATATCATCGCAACTGTTTTCTTGTGTACTGTGTCAGCGAAACTCAGCATGCCCTGTGTGATGATAGAAGGGGGGTGAGTGAGAACCAGGAAATACTTGTATCTACTCACCTACTTGAAAACTGGGCCTTCCGTGTAGGAGACTGGTATGCCAAGCAGTTAGTATGCCTGGGTTATGGGAACAAGGCACAGCGCTGATGGTGGACACGGGAATTACTTATGGCTAATGTGCTAGCTAGGCGTGTTGAGGAGATACTGATGACCAAATATGATCCACACTGGTGTGGATCTGGTCGTCTCCATCGGTTCGACTGTGTGACCTATAACAATGCTGAGAGTTGTCAATATACCATTTGAGACTGCAAGTTGGAATTCCATACTCATGTTCCCTCTGATCTTCTTTGAAGGGAGTGATTTGACCTGGTTGGATGGTATGAGGCTTGGATATAATGAGCTCGTCAGGATCTAGACTGGTTAGTTAATGGACCACCACCAGTTGACACCTTATTACCTCACTTATTGGGGGTTGACATGGGGAACGATCCTTATATCACTATCAAGCTAGCCACCATTGACCTTGACCATATGAATGATCGTCAAGATGTTGTCTGGGGAACCAGCAGATGGGGACTTGAGACAGTAACCAAAATAAATGGAATACAAGTACCTACTGGGACGTTCCTGGCACTGCAGTGCAACGCGTCAGCTCCCAAAGACTTTAAACAGCTGATACCAAAGCTTGTGGTAGTGGTTGTCGAGATAAACAGACAACCAGCTTGAGCTTTGATCGATTCGGGATTCCTAGCAGATTTTATGTCATCTAATCTAGCTGAACAATTGGACGTTACACGCACTGAGTTAGCCAAGCCTTTGACTGTACAGTTAGCTGTCCAGGGTTCACATTCCAAAGTTAATTACAGAACTACTGCTCTACTCCAGTATCAAGAAATTAGTTCAGAACAATATTTTGATATTATGAACTTACAGAATTACGACCTCATTTTGGGAACTCCATTTCTGTTCCAACATAAGGTGTTAGTTGGGCTAAATGACACTCAAGTTATTATCGGAAGTAAACTCCCTGTACCAATTAAATAATTGCAGGTACAAGTACTTGAGTCTAGAGCGGCGAAAGTCCTCAAGGAGGAAGTAGATGCTGTTCGAAAGCAGCTATATAAACTTGCTAAACCATTGTATGCGAAAGCGAGTGAAACTGCCTTACTACCTCTTCGAGCTATTAACCATCAGATTCCTTTGATTGATCCAAACAAGGTATACCCGTGGAGACCTGCGAGGTGCCCAGAGGCGTTACGTCCTCAATGGGTTGAAAAGCAGTGTGCTTACCTGGAAACTGGACGGTGGAAAGTTACCAGCATTGGTAACACCATTCCTATGTTGCTAATAAAGAAGCCTGGAAGCGAAAAGCTCGGGACAGTAGTGGATCTCTGAGAACGCAATAAGAATACTCACAAACTATTGGCTTCATTGCCTGATATTGATGGGATCCTATGACAAGTCAGTAAGGAAAGATTCCATTCCATTATTGATGAAAAAGACGCCTACAAACAGATTAGGATTGTCCTCAAACACGTCAATTGTAGTGCAGTAACTACGCCTGACAGTAATATGCTTAGTACTGTTATCCAGATTGGAGATTGCAATGCTCCCATGACCTACCAAGCTCTGATGAACTATCTGTTTGGAAGTTTCATAGGCTGGTGGATGGACGTTTACCTAGATGATATAGTCGTCTATTCAGATATCCTACAAGAACATGTGGCACACATTAAATTAGTTATGGATATCCTACAGCACGAGTGGCTTTACCTTAGTGAAGGAAAGCTCCATTTCTTGTGTAAGGAAATGAAGATATTAGGCTGCATAGTTGATGACAAAGGGATTCGGATGAATCCTGACAAGGTCAACTCAGTGATTAATTGGAAAACACCAACTAATAGAGACTTACTGCAGGGATTTATTGGTTCAGCAGGATACTTGGCCAATGATATCTATAAAGTCAGAGTTCTGATGGGAATTTTGTTAGCTATCATGGAAGATAATGTACCATTTAAATGGAATCACACCGAGCAGAGAGCTTTTGACCGAGTAAAGCAATACATTCAGGCATGTTGGGATTATCGGAGAGTACCTCTCATCTATGGAGAGGATGCTCCGTGTGTTTGATTGATGACTGATGCCTGTATAAATGGCATTGCCACTGTCATCGCTCAGGGTGTTCAATGGAAGACTGCGAGTGTAGCTATGTTCTTCAGCGTGAAGTTGAATCCAGCACAGCAGAATTATCCTGTCCATGAGCAGGAGATGCTTGCGGAAGTAGAGGGAATGTTATGTTGCCGTGATATCCTTCAGGGTGTGTCCTTTACTTGGTTAACTGACCATAAGGGGTTGATTCACCTGTATAATCAGCGAAATTTGTCTGGTAGACAAGCCCATTGGATTGAGAAAATCAGCGAATTTGACTTTAAAATCGAGTATGTACCTGGTGCAGACAATTTGCTGCCCAACGTGTTGTTCCAATTGTACTCCCATGATGTGGCTGGTACTATTTGGGCCCCTTTTGAGTATGTGCAATTGGCTGAGCCTGGTCTTGACGATGGTTTGTGTAGCCTGGTGTCTATGCCTGTGGTAGTTGGTGCTGAGGCAGAAGCATCAGGACCTGTGCCTTGGCACAGTGTTCAAGTGACTCGTAAATCTGTGAAGCTGCTCGATCAGTGGGAGCCTGAGTGGCCAAAGGAATTGGCCAAACCTTGCAAGTGCCTCCTGCCTGCTTCTGTACCGACTGAGTACAACCCGCCTAAGTCACGAGGCTTGGATGAAGTTCTGCAGCAGCGTCCCCCACGATCATGCAATGTTGTTTCTCCTGCTGAGACTAGGTGGCCTGAAACTTCTGCAGAATTTGCCTGGAGGATGTGGGATCAGATCGTTTTGAGAGGCCCTTATGAATGGTCAGAGGGGGAGAAGTGCAAAGCACCTAACACTTCGGGTTCTGACACACCCTCTACGTTGGCTCCTGTATATCCTGAATGAGAGTCTGAAGTTGACCCAGTGTCTCTGGCGTTTCTTGATGAAGATAAGGTCCTATCAAAAGTTAAGGGCCGTTATGGCGATGATCCATTCTTTAGCTTGATAATTGACTTACCTGGTTCTTATCAGAACTTCAAGGTCTGGAAAGATTGTGTTTACTTACACATCAAGGTGTGGAAGGTTATTTGTATTCTGAATGTTTTGGTTGATGGGAGAAATGCCCAAGAGCGGCTAATAACACAGGCCTACTCAGTATTAGCTCACTTGGAGGTGGCTAAAACATTAGCTTACCTCCGAGACCATTTTTGGTGGAAGACCATGGTGGAGGATGTACATCTTTTTTGTGACTTGTATCAAACCTGTAAATGGAGCAAACCGTCCAATCAGAAACCTTATGAACTATTAAACCCACTAAGTGTTCCTATCTGTTCCTGGAAGTCAATCAGAATTGATTTCGTTGGGCTGTTGCCCCTGTCAAAGAATTGTGATGGTGAATTTGACTCGATAACTGTAGTTATCAATTTGCTTACAGCTATACCAGCTACAGTAACATCACTGAATCACCTCTTGATGGGCCTGTTCTTTACTAAGTTGTCTTCATCATGGTTTTGACTCCACAAAGGGGGTGTTATAACTACCTGGAATACAAGTAATCGCTAAGGCCCTCATAAACAAGAAGTTACTTGGAGAGCGACCACACAGACTTCTGACATAGAATTTTCTATGGCAGTGAATGTTAAGGGGTGTCCTCAATAATGTTGACAAGCAAAGGGTAAGTCGACTGAAGTATTAACCTAGGGTATTCCTAGTCAAAGGGCAAAGGATTTCTTAATGAAGGAATAGTTCACCTCATCCCTAGTCAGATCAACTACACCACCAAAGAGGTAGCAGAATTAGTATTTGCAGAAATTTATAAACTTCATGGCCTTCTGAAGTCCATAGTTAGTGATTGGGACATATTGTTCACCAGCACATTCTGGGCTTACCTGCAGAAACTGGTTGGAATTGACCAATGAATGTCCAGCACATACCATCCTCAATCTGATGGTTTGACTGAGCGAGCGAACCAGACCCTCAGTCTGGGTACTCACTATTCTTCCTCAACTCGGGACAAGTACCCAAGACATTTGTTTGGAATGACACATTTAAAGACAAGTATCCAAGTATCAGGGCATTTGCTCAACAAATGAATTGGCCATAATGGTGGCTCACAATGCAGTTCTCGAGGCGAGGGTCAAACAGACCCAAAGTGCCAATCGGAAACAACACATTACCCCATTCACTGTTGGAGACTTAGCATATGTCTCAACTAAGAACCTCTTGTTACCGAAAGGGTACACTCAAAAATTAGTCCCTAAATATATTGGGCCCTACAAGTTAGTAAAAGACTTTGGAAACAACTCCTACAAGTTGGACTTACTAGGTTGATTAAAGCAATGGGGTGTTTACTCCATTTTCCACTTATCCTTGCTGCAGGTACATGTTCCGAATGATGACCGCTTGTTTCTGGGGTGCCTTGAGACAAAAGTAGCTGATTTTGGCGAAGTCAAGCTCAAATGGTCTATTGAACAGATCTTGTTGCACCAAGGAAGTGTTATGAACTACCGCCGAAGCATCTGATCACTTCCACAAGGCTCGGACGAATGCTCGCAGAGTACACAACTCCTGGCTCAATTAAGAGGGTATGGGGGTCCTTTCCGTTTAACACAGTTTACAATGGCCAGATGACCAAGGCAATGACTATTGTGGTAAACAAAGTGGATTAGACTGGGGTTACCAGTTGTAGAGTACTACTTTATATATGTTACAGGCTTGCGCACAGACCATGCTATGCGTGGGATGGATTACCATAAATAGACTAAGTGGTCTCACGATTGTGAGAAAGAAACAATGGAGATTAAAGGGGCTGTGTGAGAAGAGCAGAAATTAAAAGAGCGAGGTCACCTCATGGTATGACGTCATTAGTTCTAGACCTAGTCATGTGAGGGTTACCATGGTCACGTGCACAGATCACGTGACTGAAAAAGAAGAGATAATAAGGATAAAAATGTTTGAAAATGTTTATATTATAACAGGAAGTGGTGCTGACACCCTGTTTGAGGTACAATGGACGTCTGGAGACATCACATGGATGCCCTACTATGCTCTGGAACATCTGGCAAGCACGTCAGAATACCTTCAACTGATTGATATCGATAAGATCGGTAACTTACTGAGAGGTAGTGGAGCCCTGCCTGATGATGATCCACAGATATATAATGGATTGTGCATCATCTCCGAGACAACACACAACTGCAGCATTTCCTGTTCATCAGTAAACTTCTCTCATTCCTCAATGGACGACTTAGCGCGCTCCCAAAACATCTTTTGTACCGGTGATGACTTTGTATTCGTCGATTCAGAAGGTACTGGATCTTACCTAATGCCTAGATGGCACTTGAATCTGTGCTTGGAGCATAGCAAGCAGATCTAAGTGATCTTCTTCACTGATCAGATGCCTCCTGCACCGATCGGGTATCACATTGTTGCCTGCACCTTCAATGCCAAGCCATACATCAATACTCAGTTTTCTACGTTTGATGAGACTGGGTGATGGCTCACCTATCCAATGCCCAAACCCTCTCCTGTTACATTCTTCAGTAACCAGCCTCCCTCCCCACCATTGACTGCACTGCAAGCCCAAAATGCCATTTTAGCTGACACCGTTGCTGAAGACAAGCTAGCTAGGCAGCAACGTACTGCAAGGGGGGTTCAGGAATGGTTGAGGAGGAAAGGAGGGAGCATGCTACCCATCTTTGGGGCATGCGGTGGTTACAATAGGTTTGGAGGTAAAAGATGAGATCACGGCACCAGAAGGGACCAGTGAGATGCTGCTTCTGGAAGTTCTAAGCTGTGGTTGGACCGCTGGGACAAGGAAGAAGCCAGTGCCAGGGTTGGGTCGTCCAGCAGTAGCCCTCGGGTTGCTCCTGCCAATGAGGCACCTGCTGAAGAAGACAATATCAACACTGAAGGGGACCCAGACACTGAGGACCAGGTCATGATGGACTCTGCCGCTGTGTCGAGCTAAATGAGCTAGGACACTCACTGGAGAGGGGAATGTAACGATGTGATTAAGCGTGGGATCATGCGTTGTCACACAATGAGCTCAGTTAGTAAATTATTGGAGTAACTGTCAGACTGATGGGACCTAAATAAGGCCAGCTTTAGAGTATATAAACTAGTCTCTACTACGTCTCATTCCTTAGTCTCTCCTGAAGTAAATTGGACTTGATCCAGTTATTTTGGAGTAAGATTCTTCCTTGTGACTCTATTGCTCCTTTAGGAAGCCATATCGTCACACACAGCAAGGACAAAGGGATGATTCTCGGGTGCACTTGACGGCCTCACATAACCAACAACAGGCAAGACTAGAACAGAAGGTATTTTAGGTAGGAGAATGTAAGATGCAGTGCAAAGTTACTGATGGAGTGGGGGCACAGATTCCGAGAAGAGCCAAGCTTGTACAAATAATAATCATGCCAAGTCACATCCGCTGCATGCAAAATGGTGTTTTCAACGACCCACCCAGAACCATGGCATTGCTACTACTTACTGTAGCGGGTATGACGCTAGATCTGCACATTTAATCTACCGCGTTTTTCTTGACCTGCGCACCGCACACTTTTTATTCACACTGCATTTCTTTCACCTGCCGCAGTTTTTTTGGCCTGCATGCTGCGCACCTTTCATCCACACCGCGTTTTTTTCACCCGCCGCGGTTTTTTTCAGCCTGCGCGCCGCGCACCTTTATCCACCCCAACGTGTTCATTGAAAGATATGAATCATAAATGTTTACAAGTAGATAGGAAGGATTCTATCTATAGGGGTCTACCATTGGAGTCGAGGAAGACAGCGCGAAGCCCCCTTCTTGACGAGCTTTGTCTTGAAAGCAAGTGTGTTCTCGAGTGCCATACCGAAAATATCCATCCATGTTACGAACAACAGCTGCGTCCAATATGAAATTTGTAGACCAAGGCCTCATGTGGTAGTAGGCATTGTTGGCGAGCTGAAATGTGTGGGGCGAGAGTGGCGTCTTGTTCTCAGTGGTGTCCCGGTAGTCTGCGGCGTATTTTTGGAGGATCGAGGCAGCATTTTCGTGAGGGTCGAAGGTGATGAAAGCGGGGAAACCAATGCTGGTGTGGATGGTGTCTGATGTGAAGCGCTCGTGCACCTCATGTGGTAGTAGGCATTGTTGGCGAGCTGAAAGGTGTGGGGCAAGGGTGGCGTCTTGTTCTCAGTGGTGTCCCGGTAGTCTGCGGCGTATTTTTGGAGGATTGAGGCGGCATTTTCATGAGGGTCGAAGGCAATGAAATCGGGGGAACCGATGCTGGGGTAGATGGTGTCCGACATGAAGCGCTCATGCGCCTCATGTGGTAGTAGGCATTGTTGGCGAGCTGAAAGGTGTGGGGTGAGAGTGGCGTCTTGTTCTCAGCAGTGTCCTGGTAGTCTGTGGCATATTTTTGGAGGATCGAGGCGGCATTTTCGTGAGGGTCAAAGGTGATGAAAGCGGGGGAACCAATGTTGGTGTGGATGGTATCTGATGTGAAGCGCTTGCGCACCTCATGTGGTAGTAGGCATTATTGGCGAGCTGAAAGGCGTGGGGTGGGAATGCTCAGCGGTGTCCCGATAGTCTGCGGCGTATTTTTGGAGGATCGAGTTGGAATTTTCGTGATGGTCGAAGGCAATGAAATTGGGGGAACCGATGCTGGGGTAGATGGTGTCCGATGTGAAGCGCTCGCGCACCTCATGTGGTAGTAGGCATTGTTGGCGAGCTGAAAGGTGTGGGGTGGGAATGGCACCTTGCTCTCAGTGGTGTCCCGATAGTCTGTGGCGTATTGTTGGAGGATTGAGGCGGAATTTTCGTGTTGGTCAAAGGCGAAGAAATCAGGGTAACTGATGCTGGGGTAGATGGTGTCCGACATGAAGCGCTCGTGCGCCTCATGTAGTAGTAGGCATTGTTGGCGAGCTGAAAGGTGTGGCGCGGGAGTGGCGCCTTGTTCTCAGTGTTTCATTTTGGTCGTCA
>JBBPQZ010000793.1:0-12046 GCA_038092795.1 Boletus rubissimus | reverse complement strand
GTTTCTACAACATCGCCCCTCAAATCGTCATCAGTCAACAGGGCACCACGTTTTACCCGCATTGTTCTCCTGACCTTGCCAACTGGCGTGGGCATAGGGCAAGCGCACCCATTCCCGAATCAAGCACCGTTCAATTCGTACCCAAGTCCACTCTTACCGCCGCAAGACACTTGATCACTGAAAATCCGCGGTTTACGAGGCAATATCCCAATGCACTCCCTACTTCCTTCGTGGGTGTCCTGTCCTTTGCATCTGCTAAGCGACCAGGTGGTGGGTTCTTACATGGAGGTGACGAACAAGAGGAAACCCTGGCACGATCGACGTCACTTGTGGCTAGCTTACGATCAGCGCAGGCAAAGGAATTCTATCGAACCCACAGGAAATTTTTAAACGTCGACGGTGCCGGTTTACACGATCATTCCATGGTGTATACTCCTGGTGTTGTCGCGTTCCGTAGAGATGACGACGACGATGTCGATGTTGATCCAGCACCATCGTGTTCTAGCTCGACCATCGCACCCTATCTTATCAATGTCCTCTCAAGTGTACCTGTGAATGCCGCTGCCATTCGTCAAAATTATCTTATCACCTCCTCAGATGCACACGTCTTTGAGGAGGGTATACGAAACACGATGCGGGATCGCATGGCGCGCGCATTGCGTATCTTTGAGATCCGTGGTGACCGCGCGCTTGTCCTCGGTGCATTTGGATGTGGTTCTGGTCAAAACAGCGGCGAGATGGTGGCCGAACTTTGGGCGGAGTTGTTGGTTTGCGGAAGCCGGGAAGGATCAGACGCAGGTAAAGAAGAAACGGCCCCAGCCAAGTTCAAGGGGGTCTTTGAGAAGATTGTTTTCGCAGTGCCTGGTAAACTCTTCGCACCATTCAAGCGTGCGTTCGAAATGAAGGTTCTCGAGATGGAGGTGATGTTGGCGACCAGTGAGTAGAAGAACGGGGTTTACGCGTTTCGTATGTTTCTGATGGTATTTAGGCTGATCGTGCGTTTTCTAATTGCCTGTGTATCACCTTTCTATTCTCTTGAGTTGGCTGATTTCGTATCTTATTTCGGGTATATCCTACATCTCCCCTTCTGTACCGATTACGAACGTCGATTACCCACGGGTTGACTTGTCTGTCCATATCGTGGCTAGTCAGCGGGGCCCACGAATCTCTATTATTATTCAGGGGAACTGATTAATATCCAACTGTGATCCCATCGTCCTGCATCGTCTCCCCCATGATGTTTGCTAGAATGTCAACGTTGCCAAAGATCATGATTTGTGGTACGGTTCACCTACTGAGGTTTCTTATCAGTTCCCGAGATCCAATCAACAGGCAGCCCTAGATGGGCCCTCAAAGAAGTACACGAGCTATTTGATAGTATCGCCCAAGTCATTGTGCGTCAATCCTAGTACACCACCCGCGTAAATCAACGACATCGATCTAGGTGGACGATGCGCCCAACCGCGCCGACTTTTTTGCTCGCTTCCAACCTGGTGGGCCATACGAAGGCACCGTCGGAATCTACCGACGCAACATCTCCGCAGCGCGGATCGGGATATACGATCGCGACCTCGTTGCGGGGCTCCCATCCAGCGTACAATGGATCGCGCATAATGGGGCAGGGTACGATCTCGTCGACGTGCATGCGTGCAAAGAGAAAGGTAAGCGATCCGCCATCTTCGATCCTCCGTCCGAAAAGAGAGGGATCGATTCCGTTGACGTCCCCATTCTATTCTATCTTATTCCTCCCCAGGCATCCGCGTCTCCAACACCCCGGGCGCGGTCGACGATGCCACCGCCACCACCGCGCTCTACCTCGTCCTCTCCACCCTTCGCCATTTTTCCAAAGCAGAACGCTCCCTGCGCGTGGGTACGCGGAAAATCCCGATCTCCTCCGGGGACGCACACGACCTCACCGGACATACGCTCGGCATTCTCGGGCTCGGCGGCATCGGCCTCCGTCTCGCACACCTCGTGCACGCCTTTCCGATGCGTGTCGTGTATCATAACCGGCGCCGGGTCGCTGACGCGCCAGAGTGGTGCGAGTACGTGGAGAGTCTGGAGGAGCTGTGTGCGCGGTCGGACGTGTTGAGTATCCACGTGCCACTACGCGAGGACACCAAGGGTCTCATTGGGGAGCGTCAGATCCGGGCGATGAAGCGCGGGAGTATCGTCGTCAATACAGCGCGTGGGAAGGTGTTGGAAGAGGAGGCGGTGATTCGGGCGTTGGAAGATGGACATGTACGTGTTTTTTGCGTTCGTTTTTCGTGTTTACCGACGATGTTGATGCTGGGGGTGGTGAATTGCGATCGAATTCTAGTTGGCGTCTGTCGGTCTGGACGTGTTTCCGGACGAACCGCAGGTGAACCCTCGGTTACTCGAGTTCCCGCAGAACGTGTTGTTGCCACACGTCGGGACGCGTTCGCAGGATACGGAGAGGAAGATGGAAGTCCGCGCAATGACAAACTTGAGAGATTTCCTACTGACCGGGTCTGGAAAGGACCTCGTACCAGAGTTGAGATGAACATGTATGTGACATTTTTTTTGTTCCAACAGTTGTAACACGTAAAACTGTAAAACGGGTTCGTCACTTCTTGTCCAACAACTCTTCTACCGGACCACCGGACCGAATGTGCCGAGACCTTTCCGGACCGATCAGCCTTGCCAAGCGATTGTCCGCGGAGTCAGAAGCGTACACACACTTTGGACTCGAGTCACTCTGTGGGTATGTTCCGACGTTCGTGCTCTTGTACATAAGTATATTCTTTTCCCTGCCATTAATTCTGACTCACTCTGTCGTCCCCGATTTCTTTTATTTGCATTTCACCGTCTTCCTTACTTTTTGGATTGCTCGAAAATCATGGCGCGTCAACGACGAATCATGCTTTGTGGTGAGACATACCAAAACAGGTTAATGAATCGTGACGGTAGTGCTGATCTCGTCTGCAGGAGACATCGTCTGGGCCCACAAAGAGGTCAAACAACTCTTTGACGGCCTCGCAGACATCGTCGTGCGTCGTGTCTCACTCCATCCCGCCATGACGATGATTCTGACATCTCCTCCCCTCCCTCCTTCCTTGTTTTCTTTTGCTTTCCCATCACATACATGTACATAGCCCATGGACTCGCCCAACCGCGCCGACTTTCTCGCAGGCTTAAAGCCAGGCGGGAAATACGACGGTACGGTCGGAATCTACCGCAACAATACTTCCGCGGACCAAATTGGCGTGTTCGACAAGGAGATCATCCATGCGCTGGCGGAGACGGGCTCCGTCAAATGGATAGCGCACAACGGGGCAGGGTACGATCAGATCGACGTGTTAGAGTGTGGTGCCAAAGGTAAGTAAAACACACCCTTTTCGTTTGATTCATATCAAAAACGTCCCATTCCCAACCCCAACAGGCATCAAAGTATCGAATACCCCCGGCGCGGTCGACGACGCCACAGCCACCACAGCCCTCTACCTCATCCTTTCCACTCTCCGCCACTTTTCCAAAGCAGAACGCTCCCTCTTCGCAGGCACGTGGAAAACCCCAATCTCCTCCGGGGACGCACACGACCTCACCGGCCGCACGCTCGGCATCCTCGGGCTTGGCGGCATCGGCCTCCGTCTCGCACACCTCGTACATGCCTTTCCGATGCGCGTCGTGTACTACAACCGTCACCGCGTTGCGGACGCCCCGGAGTGGTGCACGTACGTCGACAGTCTGGAGGGGCTGTGTCGGGAGGCGGACGTGTTGAGCGTGCATGTGCCGCTGCGCGACGACACGGTGCATCTGGTGGGCGAGAGGGAGATCCGGGCGTTGAAGCGGGGGAGTGTTATCGTGAATACGGCGAGGGGGAAGGTGATTGACGAGGAGGCGATGATTCGCGCGCTCGAGGATGGTCATGTGGGTCGTCTTCCTCTCCCTTGTTATGCGTGGAGATACCGAGGCTGATTGGGGTGATGTCGACCCCTTTGTTTTTTGCATCAGTTGTCTTCGGTCGGGCTTGACGTCTACCCCAACGAACCCTCAGTCAACCCGCGCTTGCTCGGGTTCCAACAGAACGCCCTCCTCCCGCACATGGGGACAGAGAACCAAGACTCCCAACGCCACATGGAAGTCCGTGCGCTCACCAATCTGAGAGACTTTTTGCGCGACGGAAAGGGCAAGGACGTGGTCCCAGAGTTGCGTTGCAAACTGTAGACTCGTACATACACACAGATGCAATCAACATTGTTATGCAGTAGATGACAAAAACAGCGGAAAAGAACGTGATCGGGGTTTGTCGATCCGTTGATCATCGTGGATCAGCCTACTAGCCTGGCGAGTGAGGCTGTTCGTCTGAACTAGGTAAAGTCGGGTAGAGTGCACGTGCAATAAACCCAGGTCGTTCTCCCGCTTCCTCAACAGAATATTCCCCACACGCTTGGCATCATTCGCCTCTATAGCTTCGCACGTGGCAACACTTGACCATGTCCCACCTCCCCCTTGGCCCTCTCACGCAACTCCCGTCGTAGAATCTTACCCGAAGCACTGAGTCACAAGAGGCCCACCCATGAGCATCGTACACGACGACGACACGAGCACCAACAACACCTGCATACCTTTTCGGGATCTGGTTCACAGTCACAACACCACCCCGTAGTCTTTTGTGCGCTGCCACCCGACCAGCGACCCATGCCTGAACTTGAAGTGCAAATTCTGTGTTCTCGTGTGGTGGGATGTGGTGTGTGGGTACGATGTATGCTCTGTGTATACCCATTTCCACCGAGTTCAGAGGGATAAGGAACGAATGAAAAAGGGTATTTTGGCGCACCTTGGTAGCTCGGTCGCTTCTTCTTTGCTATCTATGCCAACTACAGCGGCATCGGCGACACCCGGATACTGAAGAAGTAGCGCTTCGAGCTCAGCGGGTGGTACTGTACCATATTCAATTTGTCCATCAGCACAAAGGACACGCAAACACCACACAAACCAACTTGCCTTGGAAACCCTGTCAAGGAGGAAAAACAAATAAAGAGCAGGTGGGGCGTGAATGCTACGAAGTTGCAGCTGACAGGAGTTCGTGTGCACCCACCTTGTACTTGATGAGTTCTTTTCGTCTGTCAATGATCGTGAGGTATCCTTCGGCGTCGCTCATTGCGATATCCCCAGTCTTGAACCACCCATCGGGCGTAATCGATGACGTCGTCGCGCTGGGATTATTCAAGTACCCCTAATGGTTACCCCAGCATGAGCAACCTGCAAAAGGGCCGACCAACACGTAAAACACACACACCTTCATCACCGTCGGCCCTCGGACCCACATCTCGCCCGCGTTGTCAATATCGGTAATGACCTACAATATCACACGCCGGGTATGTATCAGCGATAGACCGACGGAACACGTAGACCAGATGTCAGACGCTGACCTCTCCCGCCTCTTCGCGAACCAGTCGAACTTCAAGGTTGGGTAACACGCGACCGACAGAACCGATGTGCGCATTAGCGTCGTCCGGGTGTAAGATCGTGACCGTGGGGGAGGTCTCCGTGAGACCGTATGCTAACATCACGGAAACAAAGGTGGGTCAGTGTAATGGGTGGAGTGGCAGGTTGGTGGAATGCACCCTGAGACACGGCGACGTCGACACCGACTTTTCGGAGACGCTTCCTTATGGTTGCTACGAGGTCTGACCCCAAGGGAGCAGCGCCAGAGTATATCATACGTATCGAAGTCATCTTGTATCTTTCAATGGCTTTCGGGGGACGATATCGATCAGACGAGGTTTGGCTTTCATCATGAAGCACAAATACATACCCTCGTGACGAGCAAGCACAACCAACATGGGTGGAACGACCAACAAAACGGACGCCCTGTATCGTTCCACGGCTTCACAAAATCGCATTGGGTCGAAACCCGCCATGATCACCGTCGGGGTACCCAGCGAGACGGGGAAAAGCAACAACTTGATCGCGCCATAAATGTGATAATAGGGTAACGACCCAAAAATAACGTCCGGCTGCGGATCCTTGGTGTTCCCGGGCAACGACGGTGTCAGACATGGGGTCGTCCCGGGCCACGCCGGTTTCAGTATGTCGATGAGCGAGGTGAGATTGTAGTGGGTTGTTTCGACGCCTTTGGGTTTTCCGGTCGTACCAGAGGAATAACAGAGGTACAACGTCTCGTCCGATCGCTCCCCGTCGAAGCTGACCTCTTTGGGAAGAGCGCCCCTCCCCAGGAAGATGTCCAGTCGCGCAAGGTGCGGGAACCCCGTGGACTCAGGGTCAGGCACGCCTGTGAGCCAATGCGACGTCACCAAGACGACTCTGGAGCGGATCTCGGACTCGGTGCAGCCAAAGGACTTGAGGGCGTCCTGGACGACGTGCACGAGCGTCGGGTGGACAAAGACGAGGTGGGCACCGGCGTTGGCGTATTGGTACGCCAGCTCGGTGGAGGTGTAGGCGCTGTTGGCGAGCGTGGCACGGAAACCGGCAGCAGCGGCGCCATGCAAGAGGATGGGCCAGGCGATGTTGTTCGGGGAGAAGATGAGGATGGTGGGCGGGGAGGTGGGACGGGTTGGGTGTGCAAAGGGAGGGGGGAGGTTGTGGAGGGAGTAGGCGAATTGGAGGGCGTACGACCGAACGGCAGCACGGGTGAGGACTGTCCCTGTGGCTGCATCAATGAAAGCGGGCGAGGTAGCGGGAAAACTGCCGACGAGGCCTGGGGCGTCGGGCGTGGTCCCCAAGAGGTGGGTGAAAATGGACCTGCGAAACAATGGCACGTTTGAGTGCGGTGAGGTCAAAACTACTTGCGACGACATGATGGTGCGAAGAAACAACTTGACAGACCTGAGAGTCAGAGTTAAATCTGATCCGTGAGGGGGGAACGGGGTGTCGGGTAACGTGATCATGACCACATCGTTGATAGCCGGTGGTATTCAATTGACCCTGATTTGATCTAGTACAGTACATAATGCATATTACTGGATGACTTTGATGAGCATTTGGCACTGGACTGTAATGGAACGATCCGACCTGATTTGGTTCGTGTCTCACATTGGGCGTGTTCTCGTGTGCTGCTGGTCAGGCCAGACCTGCCAAGTTACTCTCGAAACACCCGTCTCATCGCACACCGCTCATCATGTCATTCTTCCTCTGCGTAGACTGCGGTGGATCCAAGACATCCGCAGTCATCACCAATCACAATGGCGAAATCGTCGGCCGCGCTCTCGGTGGCCCATCCAACTTTTCCTACATGTCCGCGTCAGACTTTCAAGATGCCGTCCGCACAGCCGTCTCCAACGCACTCAAGACATGCATCTCCCCCCCCTCGACAGAACCCGTTCCCCTACCCGTCCCACCAGGCATGTTCGCTTCCGCCTGGTTCGGCATCTCTGGCGTCGACTCCCCTGCAGCAGCACGTAACGCCGCCATCGCCATCGCCCCGCTCATCAACCTCCCCTTGGGCCCACGCCTCACCGTCGCCAACGACACCCATCTCCTCGCCGCTCCACTCCGACTCCACCACGACATCGCCCACGCTGTGACCGCTATCGCCGGCACCGGCTCCTGCGTCGTCTCCTTCACCCAAGACGTGTCCAGCTCCCTCGTCGAACTCGCACGCACAGGCGGCTGGGGTTGGATTCTTGGGGACGAGGGGGGTGGTTTCCACGTCGGTCGGGAGACGATCCGGTTGATGATGCACGATCTGGCGCGCCATTCGTTGGGGATGATACCCATCCCGAGGAGCAACCTCAAAGAAAAGGTTCTTGCGCGATTTGGTATCACCGGGGAGGAGAACGCGGCCGAGGTGCTCCCCGTGATACATATCCCCGAGCCACATTCCCAGAGTTCCGACTCCTCTACCTCCGCGTCTGCGCTTGACATACCCCCGTACCAGCAGATCGCGCGCGAGAAGCGTCTCTCGCAGCTCAGTCCATTGGTGTTCGAAGCTGCGTTCAAAGAGGGCGACGAGTTTGCGTTGAGGGTGCTAAGAAACACTGCTGGCGCGCTCGCGGATCAGATCGCGATGTTGTGCCTGACGCCGGGGGAGGATCTCGCGTTCAAACCGAGGGGCGTCAAGCCGGAGGAGGCGATCTTGTGTTTCGGGGGCAGTTTGGTGGGGGTCGAAGCGTATAGGGAGCTCGTGTTGGATGAGCTTAGGAAACGAGGGTGCGTCTTTCGATATGTCGAGTATGTCGACGACGCGGCGGCTGTTGGAGCAGTTGGTTTGGCGGCGTTGGGGTCGAATACTCGTGTATGATTATTACTGCACTAAATAGCGAGAGTAGCAGGTCCCTCGATTGCTTGCCCTAGTGTGACATTCCCACGCCGTTTTCCATAAAAGTAAATAAGCAACAACCTTTTCTCTTCTCAGTGCGGCGACACGGCCAAACTTTTCCCCATGTTGCTCATGGCTGCGCAGTGTTCACGCGGCTGTTCGAGTGTCAGGCCGTGTTACGAGCAAATTGGACGTCTTAGCACCCATTTATCGCGTCTTCGCGTCCTTCGGGAATATGAAGAGGGGACGGGTCGGTGGTTCCGTACATGACATCCATTCTCTCGTCGTTGTCTGGTTTTCTGATAGTGATCTTTTTTACATGCAGAGTGTAACTAGCATCAGTACCGTGTCTGCCAGGTTGGTCGAACTCGGAAAATACATGCATCTATGTGCGTGCAATGACTATTTGGAAACCGTGGGCCCCAACATTTCCGACGGGATGCGTGCTCGGTTATACTCTTTCTCGAGCTTGGTACCCGATCCTGTGCGTACTTTGCTTCCGAATCCATGTTGGCGCTCTTGTTCTCGCAAACCAGGGTAGCTCAAAACTCGGATCCTGTCACTGAGTGAGTTATCAGAGAGGGCAACCAAGTGCGTTGAGATGGCTATATTCTCCCAACATAGGCCCGAGTGTATGCTTTT
Organism: Boletus rubissimus; assembly: GCA_038092795.1. Lineage (NCBI taxonomy): Eukaryota > Fungi > Basidiomycota > Agaricomycetes > Boletales > Boletaceae > Lanmaoa > Lanmaoa rubissima. The sequence goes on along the minus strand of JBBPQZ010000793.1, from coordinate 3,159 downwards.
GCCCTGACGCTGCGACGGGAGATTGAATCGAACATTCCAGTCAAGGTCCCTTCACGCGCACCGTTGGCCCATCGTACCACTCGGGGGCTAGCGATAGTCACAATACCTCGCATTCTGTGTATACAAAAATCCAACGACGACGGCCCACCATCCGTATATAATAAATAAAAAACTATAGTCTACAAAAGGCCTGTGCAAATTGAATATCCACAAGCAATACGAGTCCGCGCCCAAGTCCGATACTATTGAAAGATGAGAATTGTAGCGAGCGTGTCAGCAGAAAGACGGCCGAACGAATTAGGTCACCGCTCATATGATAGATAACTCGTAGATATTCGGATCCCGGTCACGGATGGCTTTTCTCGCATTGAGCCTGTCCAAACGTCTAGACCACCTATTTGGGTGCGAGGAATGACATGATAAAACTTACACAACCAACATGGAGTTCACATAGCCTACATCGTCGAGAATCAGCATTGTACTGTCTGGCATGGGAAATTGTACTTGCTTTGGCCAACCACCATGCCAACTGAGCCTATCCAAAGGCCAGCGCCTTGAACAAGGAACTTCACCGGCCGGTTAGCAGTCGTGCGATTTACCAACTCTGCCAAACATACCATGATACCAGTAATCATTGATGTTATGCTGAACAAAACGAAAAAGTCATGAAGTGCATAGAAAAAGAAAATGCTGGCTTACCAAGTAAAGAGACCCATATTGATGCAGACTATAGCCAAATCCTGGATAGTAGAGCGTTGCTTCCGGAAGCCAGATTTCCACATATATTTGAAGATACCGGATGTAATGAGAAGGTCGCATACAACGTCCGTGATAGCGATTGGTAGTGCTAGCTAATGTATGACAACCCAAAAAAATCAGCGAATGCCTCAACAAAATATATGCACCTCACTGGACACTGATATAGGTATTGGATGGTTCCAGATCGTACGCTATAAAAGGAATCCTTCAACCATAGTTAGGATGCGTAAAGAGGGTACAAACAAGTCAATGTTGTACCCTAGAGGGGGGGCTTGTTCAGTCATTCCCAAGTCAGTCCGTGAAAGTACGTACATGCTCCAGAACCTGGTGGAATTGACAAGTCAGGTGAGGATCAATACTTTAGTGAAAGATTTACCAAATGCCGAAGCTGCCAACACAAACTGCAAGGAAGTAAGGTAAGGGGCGCGCGTACTGTGATACTTGGGACTGACGATAGCGAAAGTGAGGGGTTTGTTCTGCCCGCTGACTATACAGACGTCACTATGTGCAAGGCTTCTATTAACAGCGACGACTTACTTGTCCATATGCGACGGCAGTAAAAGCTAACCAACGATTTTTAGTGTGTTATGTATATGACACCAAAGACTCTTACAGACCACTGCACGATAAAAATGATGGCACCCTGGCGAACAGATGGTGAGCACGAAATCAACAGACTTGCGTCGGGACTCACATTGATGCATCCCATCACCTGCGATCTAGATTAAGAATACTAAGTAACAGAGAGTGTATGGTCACTTACAACCTCACCCCTAAAAGTCACACAAATGTAAAATCTACTGAGATCCAGATGGTCTAGGGCTTACCACGGTAAGTTGTGCTCGCAACTCCACGAGTTGCTTCGATGACACGACACAAAGAAGGTCCAAAAGAAATGGATACTCCCAACCAGATAGGCACTGTCGGCCAAGCTAGAAAATAGGATTATGAAAATACACGAGAAAAACATGTTGATATGACCCACATGATCCCGAGCACCTAAAGAAAACTCATCAGACACATGGTCAGGGAAAACAAATGTATATACCAATGCTTTGATATTGTTGGGATCATCCGGAAAGGTATAGAGGTAGTAGATCGACTGTCCCAATGCGGTACCGTACATGCTGGAAGCGTCAAGTTATGGGGAGGGGCAAGACATCAAGCGCACATACAAAGTAGAAAATATGAACCCTGTAGAAAATCGTAAGTATCTGGATATCGGAAATCTGCAGTGAATTCATTACCTATCAGTACTGGGGACCACTGTATCGGAAGACCGTAAGATACGGACATGACTGACGGGCCGCAATACTAGAGAGTCGTTTGGTGTCACGAAAGTTGCACTCTGGAATGGGCTTTGGAACGGTTTCGCTCCGAGTCGCCAATCGACAAACCTAGCCGAGCTGTTGCCGAGCTACCAACAGCTGAGGAGCCTTGCACCGTCACCAACCGTCACATCTGGAAGTACCTTAATTAGTAACTGGTGCTGCTAAGAAACTTTTTGGATCGTTGAGGTGCTCGTCAGCCAAATGAGAGGGCTTGCATAGCTACGAAAAATTTGTTAACAACCAACGGTTTATCTCAGCTGTTGTGTCGATGCGTTCGGTTTTTAGTAGCCGAGATAAGTGACTGGTGAGCGGCCCCTCCTCACCAATCAGACGCCCCAGATCTGGCACGGCATATTAATCTGGAGAGCTCACAATATTTAACGTATTCATTCCACGACATTTTTGCATCGTAAACGGACATGGTCTAAGTTACGCCGTTCAGACCGAACGGTAGTCACAGAGATAAACGGTGTTGAGAAGGCCCAACGCGAGCGCACACGTTCAGACGCGTCGGTTCACCGCTAGCCAAATTCGATCCGACTGACATACACCGAAGACCTAACAAAGAAACATGAATATGGCATAGTACATGAATGTTATGAGTACCATTTCGGGTTAGATCCTAGCGCCCATTACGAGCGCCAGAGTGGATGAATAGTTCCTCAATTGGTTCTGCCGCCCTGATGTGGCTCTAAAACTGTCACGCGATGGCCTATGGGCACTGTTTTTGGACAGTAGCACTGAGCATGGTGGCACTCGATGAACGAGAAGTGAAAATGCTGCCAAACGCTTGTATTGACTCAAGGAGAGGGATCTGAAATGAATTTCCTGGGCGTCTGTCGTAATACCGGTTACTACTCCATGAAATTGACGGGCTGACGTTACTGTAATAGACAGATATGTCGAGGTCGAGCTCAGGATGGATAATGTAGTGGAACCTGTCCAATCACTGCGAAAGCGTTTCATATGTTTCAAGCACGTGACACGGAAAGAGGAGATCAGTGGGATCATCGCAAAAAGGTTTTGATTGACTCCCACTGGCCACACATTATTAGGTTCCACTACGATT
>JBBPQZ010000792.1:0-12049 GCA_038092795.1 Boletus rubissimus | reverse complement strand
AATTCGCTGCACGTAATGGATACTTAATGACACTGATTGGCATCAACCACTATCGTTCACAGTTCTATCCTATCGGTATGGCGTTCATGCCTGTCCGGAAATCTTTGACCAGGGACCCTCGTTTTTTAGAACCACTCTGGTGCTTCTGGCCTCCTCGGTGAGTCTCTTTTTCTTCGACATCACCAATTGTCCAAGTTCGGTTGTGAGTGTGGGTTTGCTCCATACCAGATGTGCCCGAGAAGCGCTGGGTACCGTTAGATTGTATCTTGGGATCTTGCCGTTTCTGCTACAGAGCCGGATAAGTTGCGCCAAGCCGACTATACTGTTATGGCATACCCGTTGTCCTTCCAACTCTTTATTACGCTCCTTGAGCTTCTTTATGCGGGTTAAGCCTTTTCCACCCCCGCCAGCGGTTAATTCTACGTTGATCTGACGTCCGTCGAGTTGTGAATGGTGAAGTTTGAGCCCCTGCTGAAGCACACCACGATGCTTGAACTCTAAGAAAGCGCAACCTTTGGATTTTATGACAGATTTCGTGGTTGATTTCGTAGATGGTTTAGGTGTTAGTAGTCGCACAGTAGGTGGTGGAACTTTCGAGACGTGAACATCCCCAGTGCAACAAGCTCACAGAGTCGACACACACCGCATACTGAGAAATGTGCTCGGATGGCTTCGGGAGTCGTGGTATATTTGAGATTGCCTGACGAGAGGTGAGGAGAAACCATGAAGTATCGACAGGAGATATCGTACCAAGAAAAAGAATGAACCTCTGTTTCGTCTTCTCGCTCTCCTTCCCTGTCTCTCCAGCTCCGACGTGATCCTCTACAGGTTGTTCCATGCCGACGATAGGACTCCCGTCAGACCCTTTTCTTCGCTTTGGTTTCGGTTTGTCTGACTCTCCAAAGGCTCCCTTTTCCTCTTCACCAACTTTCCGCCTTCTTTTCCTCGCTGCCACCACCAGCCGCCTTTCTGCTTCTTCTGTTTCTGCTCCTGCTTTTCCTTTCCCGACCAAAGCTTCTGCACTGACTTGATGACCTTGTTGGCCTTGTGTAGCATCAACAAGAACCTGATCTTCGAGGCTATGGACATCGGTCTCGTTCTCCAAGTTGCCAATGATGTCTAGGGAACTGTCCTTGGTTTTGCCGTGTTTCCGTTCTCGAAAGGCGATACCTTTTTTCTGGCGCTTCGTGAGCTTTACTGTGGGGAGCATTGATCACAAATCGAGTAGGGACCGGTAACACGAATGCCGGACGTGATCAAATAGCACAGCCCAAGCTACTCGTGTATATGCGCACGAGGGGCGACCTCGGGGGTAGTCTGACGGTCCTGAGAGTGGGAGAAACGACAATCTCCCTTCAATACTTGTCTATGCCAAGGCCAGTGACGAGGACGACTACATAAAATAGAATACATACCCTTCCAATAACATTACATCACGTGACTCCTTGTAAATAACAATGATAACATCATACCACCCAACCCAGGGAGTGGATGTATTGTCACCAAGAGCGGCATATGCGCTAGCCGAGCGTCAGACCATTGACACCTTCTCCAGCCCCTTCAACATCCCTTTCCTCACCATCCAACCCCCGTCTATGCCTTGGAATCGGACGTAATATTGGGCTTGCAAGTCCTAACGTGGGACGCAGAATGGGGCTTGAAGATACGCTCATCGGCCCAATTCCTACCTGTCGGGAATTCGAATAGCCGGGGAACGGATATCCGGCAATGGTCGGGGATGACGCCGCCGAGTTCGATGTTGGCACGGGAATAGACAAAGGGATGGGAAGCGAGGGTCTCCCGCTCGGGGTACGAGGGTAGGATAGCGATGCATGAGACTCTCGTAGATAAGATATTGATGGAGACACCGCCCTTCGCTTTGCCGCGGTAGGGTATGGGTCATATCGATCGTCAACTGTGTGTACGTGTAAACCTTGTCACTGTCTCTCAAAGGGACACTCACATTTCCGTTTATTTGAGCGGACTGCGCTAGTGGTTGGAGGAGGGGTGTACCGCCACTGCACCGAGGCTGGTGTTGAAGTTATCGATGGCGATGCCAACGGCTAGGAAGAACATGAGCCTAGTAGAAGCACAAGGGACACGAGCCCATACAGCATCCACATCCATCGCCATTACCATGGGGCTTCCCATAAGAGACGTAGAAGGATCATCTCCATTTACGCTTTGCACGGGGGTACAGGGCTTCGCAGCCATATGTTCGCTTTGAGGGTCGAGCACAAATATTGCATCGACGTCGTCATCGTCATCGCTTAGCGACCCCTCCCCGTGCACCTCTTCATCACCGACTTCTTCTGGGTACCGCCCTCTATCAGACGGTGCACGTGGCGTACGAGGTTGCAGGTCAGAACAGGAAGCCAAGAGGCGTTGGAAGGCAGCTTCAGACTCGACTTCATTATCTTCAGGGCGGGACTCGGCCAATAAGTTCAATATCCTTGGGGGTTTCAACTTCGCAACCATTAAGAGAAGCTGATAAGGTTCGCAAATGGTTGTGTGACAATGCTACTCACTGGATACGTCAGGCGCCTCGATCCGACTGTAGTGGGGCTGAAAAGTGATTCATTGTCGAGCACGCTCAGATTTCGACTTGGTGGTGGAGTCGAGGGGTTCAAATGCTCCTTTCCGTTCTCGTCACGAGTCTCTTCTGTGTCGTTTTCGCTCGGCATAATAATGGGAGGTGTTGGATTACCCGAACTACTTGATGGTGAACTTTCCGTGTACATACGTTCCCTGTCGCTTTCTGATTCCTCTCCGTTCGTGCTTCCGTGCCTACTTGAAGGCATCGTGAAAGATATGGCAAGTGGACTATAAGTGCGCTTTTCTGCATAGTAGCTCGATGACTTGGGAAGCAGCGACGGACGACGGAAACGGAGAAACAATGGGCTAGCAGGCCCATCCTCTGCCACGGGGGAGACGTTCGCTTTGCTTGAAGGTAAAGCAAATTCCTCCGAGGACGAAGGGAGTGAAAGACGGCGGGGAGATTCTGACATGAAAGGTATACGAGGACAACCTTTGTGGTCTCCTCGGTCTGTTCGTCCAGGATGGTGATGCCACAAGGTGCGTATAGGAGTAATTACTCCCAATAAATCATCCCCCTGTCACACCCGCAAATCTTTGCCGATAATGCGCTTATCTTCTGCGGAGAACACAACCTGTGCTACATACTGTTTGGCGTGGAACCCGTTGGGTTTGACATGTGCCGTTCGCTCAGCCAGCTCAGAAGACTCGGCTGAAAAGCACCCCATCAATAGGCTGAATGTATTGGTGGATGTTCGCATGCCACTTTCTTCGCGTCGACATGTCCTTATGGGGGAAATAAAAAGAATCGACCTTCGCCCCCAGGGCTCGTCTGGTCGGCTGAGAGCGTTCACAACACTTGTACATTCACATGTGGGTAATGCACCATCACAAGGCTGAGGAAATAATGTTTCGTATCCTACGAATCAAGCTGCAGGCCAAAGAAGGTAAGCTGCATAGGATGCGCTGCCAAGAAGCCCTGCAGAAAGATAAGTAAAACTGCACCCTGCGAGTTACGGTCTCGCTCACCAATGACTGTCAAGTTTCCGATGAAAGCGCCAGGTACTCGCTAGGTGTTTAGTGAGCCAAAAAGATAACCTGCAAGACTGATTCGCGTACGCTGGCGGGGTTTCCCGATTTGTAACCAAGGGTATAGATTATGCGTGCTACAGCGAACGAACCGCACATCATAGCAGCAGCATGGGGGCACTTTAAGCCGAAAACCAAGGTGCTGCGCGAATGTTACATGAATCGGAGTGAAAACAAGGGTGAAGACGAGCTCACGATACGGTGACGATGGGTGCAATTTCGAGCGTGTTTTGATGGGCCCCTTGAGGGAATGGACAAGTCAGCACGTTGGGATGGTAGTAAGACACGGGACGGCGAACGTTGGGTGCAGTTGAATTGCATGGCTGCTGGGCTGGCCTTGACTTGTGCCTGCTCAGCATATACTACATGCATAGTGTCAAGGGAGCGACCGGCTAATTGAAGATTGTTGTACGCACGCTGTGGGTACGCGATGCTGGCCCGTCTGCGCGCCCTACCTACGAGGAACGTCTGCCAGACAAGCACCCAGCCCAGGGAAACGAGAGATGCAGGAACATAACCGAATCTAGGGGAACGGTGTGGGCACTAGGCTGCAAGGAAGGAAGGAACGTACCCGTTTGGAAGGAGAATTTGAGTGGACATGGTGAGAAGGATGAAAGTGGGTTGTTGATGATGAGAATGATTTCGGATGCTCTTAAAGCATTTAAATGGCGGGCGTTGGGAGGGGTTGACGCAAACCCATCGGCCAACACACACACGTCAACGTCATCTTGACAGAACTTTCTTTTTAATGTATTTATTTTGTATTACCCTAGTCTGTCAGATCACGTGATCGATCATTTTGATCGATGCCATCCTCAGTTCGCATATTGGACCCATCCAACAAGTCGAAATGGCCAAACGCTTTGCGACAGACCCATCGTCCGAAGGGCTGGCCAATGCAAAGAATCCTCGTTGCTCCGAAAAGCGTGATGACCCCTCAGTCGACGACATCGGCGAGTTTGAAGACGCATGGGAGGATGAGCTCGAGTCAGATGAGGACATCGTAGATGCCGATGCCCCGGACGGTACGAGCCATAGCACAAATGATTCTGTATCCCACAGCTTTGTAACATATCTCTCGTTATGCTTCTCTACCAGGAATGGACATTGATGAGGTTCTCCCCGCTGTTGAAGAGTCTGAGGAGCAACCACACCTGGAGGCGTTTATACCTGGCACGCATACTCTGGCGAAAGACGAGATATTGGAGCCAGATGATTCGGTCTACATCATGCGCCATTCAATGGATGTAACCTGGTCATGCTTGTCCTTCGACATCTTGCGCGATAGCCTTGGCGACGAACGGCAGAGATATCCTGCAACTGCTTATGTCGTCGCTGGAACGCAGGCTGCCAGGACTGATCAAAATGAGTTATCCGTTCTCAAGATGAGCTCCCTACATCGTACTCAAAGGGATGGAGGTTTGTTATCAGCATCAGGGTTTTCATAACGCATCTTACTTCGATGACTGCAGATGATGACGACGAGGATGGCGACGAGGAGGACGATGCCCTCGATGAAGATGCTGTTCTTGAATTCCGCTCAATACCCCACAACGGCGGTGTCAATCGCGTCCGTGCCCAGCCCCTTCCGCCGTCCACACCCCTGGTTCCCGTCTCGCAACCCTACTACACCGCAACTTGGGCTGAGACCGGCAATGTTTACATATGGGACATCCGGCCGCTCATAGAATCACTCGATGTACCCGGGTATTATTGGGAAAAGTCACGGACAAACAAACCGACCTTTACAATCAATTCCCATGGACATGCCGAAGGGTTTGCCATGGACTGGGCCGCGTCAGCGGCAACGAACCCATCCGCACTCAGGCTACTCACGGGAGACATACATTCAAAAATATATCTTACCACATCAACGCCCTCTGGGTTTAATGCACTCGCACAGCCTTTCACATCTCATACGTCTAGCGTTGAAGATATCCAATGGAGCCCGTCAGAACCTACTGTCTTCGCATCCTGTTCGGCCGATCATAGCATTCAAATATGGGACGTGCGGAGTAAAGGACGACGAAGCGTTACTGGCGTTGATCCTGCACATGAGAGCGATGTGAATGTCATCAGCTGGAACAGGAGTACGAATTACCTGTTAATCAGTGGCGGCGATGATGGTGCAATCAAAGTGTGGGATCTTCGGAATGTCAGCAAGCCGGGGTGAGTAATCCCTTCTGATCTCCACAGCAGGAGCTGACTCATTTTCCCTTAGATTGCCTCGCCAAGTCCCCAGACCTGTTGCCGTGTTTACGTGGCATAATGACCCTATCACCTCGATTGAATGGCATCCGACGGAGGACTCTATATTTGCCGCATCTGGCGCTGATGATCAGGTTACGCTTTGGGACTTGGGAGTTGAACAGGACGACGAGGAAATTGGTTCATCAATGAATGAAACGCGACAAGGTAGTCGGGAAGTCCCACCACAACTACTCTTCGTGCATCAGGGACAGAGGGACGTGAAGGAAATTCATTGGCATCCTCAGATTCCTGGAACAGTTGTCAGCACGGCATTGGATGGTTTCAACATCTTTAAAACGATCTCGGTGTAGGCAAAATGACCTTTGAGAAAAAAAGTACCTGGATAACTTTGAATAATGACAAGGGAGTGGGCACGGATGACTGCATCTATTTCATTCTCATACTGATGTTACGATACTGCGCAAATTAACCGCCAGGAATAAAGCAACATCCATGTCTAGTCGTCAATATAAACCAACTCTGTTGTTCCCCCTTGGCGAACGTATCTGCTGAGAGTTAACTCGATGAGACGCTGCGGAGATGTCTCTACTCACCTTTGTGATATTTTTGTGCAGGATGTCAGTCATCACGGCATAAACATTTCTAATATCGGTGAGGTTCTGGCGAGCGAAGAAGAGTTGCTTCTCGTCATGCTCTTTCAAGGAAAGCTATGACCAGGTGAGGATTGATCACGAGAAATAAGCTCAGAAACTCACCGTATAATCCTCGACGTTGGGATATTTAATGAGCTTGGTGCATATCTTAGCTCGGGCCAAGTAGTTTTGTCGGACGCTGTCACGAATGTTGTATGCACTCTCTTGGGAGCGGAGTAGCTCACTGAGGACCTCTAGAACGAGGATTTAGGATCCAGCTCGCATTACTCGTGGACACTTACCCTCTTGTATCTGAACACCTATCAATCGTGTGATCGGTTGGTACAGCCGAAAGAAAATTGCTGGCACATACCAAAATTATCCCCGCTAAATCAGGATGAGAGTTTAGAGAGTCAAGAAATGACATGTCAGATGCAAACCCACTCTTCTATCCTGAGACAGAGGATTAGTATGTTTATGCCGTGCACTAGGTATATTCAAACACACTTTGGCATTGTTAAGTTAACCCATAGCTTGACCTTGTCCTGTATGTGTCTATTTAAGCATGTGGGGAGAGTAAGCCGCTGAGCCGACTCACGCAAGAATCAGACAGTTGTGCACATTCCGCTTTAATGGTTTCTTGCAGCTTCAAGATATGCTTGTTTGCATGGACAAGTTCAGGATACCTCGCGTTGGCGATGTCGTTCGCCAATGGAACGACACCATCTTCCACACGTTTCCGCTTTGAGAAAGGGCCATTGACATCAGGTATACCAGGTGGTGGATACACCCGCGGATCCGTAGATGCAGGGGCCTGTGTCAGGTTATAAGGCGACTCTGGGGCATTGGCGCTCTCGATGATGGTCGAGAGCTCGCTGTACGGTGTCAGTTGATATTAAAATACTATTCCAGATGACTCGCACATTGTCTACGCAGTATTCAGTAACCTGGGTCATCGCCGTCTGCAACGCACTCACCTTGGCTGGGAAGATGCGAAAGACAATGTCTTCCGCCACAGAGGCTATACCCGCTCGGAAAGCCTGGGTGATGTGTCAGTATATCAAAACATGGATGATACGTCGGTACTCGCTTCCAGTTTTTCAGAGGTTTCCTTGGGCATGGACATGGTGGATGTGGGTGAGAGTAGAGGAGCAAGCGAAAAGACGCGCGTGCTCGCTTGAAAGTCACCGGTGACCGAATTACCTCATCGAGACGTTCACGGGGCAACTAGGTTGTCCACAACCACAACTCTAGTCCGACATGGGCATTCAGGTACGTTCGTCTACTCTGGACGAGATGATCGTTCTCATGTCCCTTTCTTCAGGAAGAGACCGATGTTATCTCGACTTTGACAGGTTTCTCACTCAACAACGTTCTTCAAGGCTTGTCTCTACCAACAGGCAGTGGCCTCACCAGTAGCCTTGGAATCTCCGGCTTGCCTGCGTTGGACGCCTCGCAGATCTACAATGATAAATGGGACGAAGACGAGGAGGCTGTCGGCGCGGACCAAGGCAAGGATTACGAGGACGAGGTGGATAGGGAACTTGAGAATGAGTCTTTTGCTAGTGACATTGTCAAGGTTGAAGCACAATCTCCAGCCTCGATGCGACTCAAGGAAAAGCGCGTAAGGATCGTGAAGCGGCTCATCGAGAGACCAAAGACGGTTTATGAGCGATTCCCTGGCTTTGAAAAGGACAGGATTCTCGATTTCTCCGACTTGTTCAAGGGTTATACGGGAAAGAAGTCGAGAATAACAAAGCGGCCCCTCACCGGTCAGTGAAGCGCCCCTTTCGCTTGTGTTATCCGTTGTCAACTCTGCTCAGCCGAAAGCATCTATCCGCGCAAGAGGGATGTCCCCCGAGGTTTTCTCGAAGCTGTTGCAGGCGATACTCAGCGTCAGAACGAGAGCAAGCGTGTAGAAGAAGTTGTTTCCGCCGGGAGCATCGAGATCGATCTAGTGAAAGCCATAGAGGTAACGACAACATTGATTCTGCCCTCAGGGTTGCTTATACCTCTCAGGAACGCGAGAATTCAGCACTCCCCATAACGCTCCCTCTGCATGACAGAAGCTTCGACCTTGTGTTGTTGGCAAATTGGGAAGAGGATATCGTATATACACCCGGCAAGGTCATTCGACCTCCGACCCAAGAGACGGATAATTTAACTACTCCAGCGAACAAATCCCTCGAGTCGGGTGCGTGGACGCAGGGTATCATATGGGGTCCCGGAGCACCGTTCCGTGACTTTACTCACTTGGAATTGAACGAGGAGGATCTTGCGACCGAGGAGCGTCCAACAAGTATGTTTTGATCGGCTTTGCGGGTAAGTTGGGCACTCACAGATTTTAGCTGTGGAGATAGTCAGGCCCCGAAAGAGGTTAAGAGCGGACAATGCACAGTCTCGCGATAAATTTAACCTTTCAAACGATCACTTCTACGAAGTTGCCAAGGAAGGTGGTCGACATCGTGTCCGTCAGACTTTTGGTCAATTGGTTGTGGAACATGCGTATCCTGCGCAGAAACTCCAATTACCATTTGTGAGCCTTTCCATGAATATTCTTCGTTGCGTGTTGCTAGACACTATGACCTTTAGTACAAGACCCGACTTTCCAAACAGGAAGCCCGCTCCTTCCACCGACCAGCTTTGCAGTTCCCTACCAATATCGAAATCCGTTTCAGCAAAGTGCGGACTGCGAAGAAGAAAAAGGACAAAGCAGGACGAAAGATCGGGAAGGGCGGCAACATCGGCGAGGGACTCCACAAGACGAGCGATCTGACACTAAAGGATACCAGCAACTTTGTTCTTTGGGAATACTCTGTGCGTTTCGCTCAACCTTTGGGTTGAATGCGGGCTCACTATATTACAGGAGGAGCATCCTCCCATCATACCGAACTTCGGTATGGGCAGTATACTTGTCAACTATTATCGCAAAAAAGATGAGAAAGATGATTACATGCCGAGGGTAGGCTTTGACTGATTGCAAAAAAGTCGCGTTGACAGGGATAACCTTCCCTAGCTCGACCTTGGTGTTCCATTTGTGCTCGAGCCACAGGATGAATCACCGTTCATGAAGTTCGGTTACGTCTATCCTGGGCAAACATTCCCCGCTCTTTACAACAACCTCGTGCGTGCGCCACTCTTCCGCCACAAACCCTATCCCACCGACTTTCTTGTCGTGAGGTACGAAGCGTTTTGTAACTTCACATGTAGTCACACTTATGGTACTCAGGAGTACGACGAAAGGGGACACGAAATATTTCCTGCGGGAGATCAAGAACCTTTTTGTGATTGGACAGACATATCCTGTGACAGAGGTTCCAGGGCCTCACTCGCGAAAAATAACAAACACTATCAAATATAGGCTTCAGATCATCGCGTTCAAACTCCTTAGGAAAAGTGCCGAAGAGCGTCTCAAGATCTCACGTCTGATGAAGTATTTTCCAGATCAGAATGAGCTTCAGATGCGGCAAAGACTGAAAGAGTTCATGGAGTACCACCGTCGAGGACCTCACCAAGGCTTTTGGCGCCTCAAGGGCACTGTCACAATCCCGAGCGATACTGACATGCTCAAGATGGTTGGACCGGAACAGGTTGTCCTCATGGAAAGCATGCAAGTCGGGCAACGCCACCTGCAGGATTCAGGGTACACACAAACTGCGGAACAAACGGAAGACGATGAGGGTGAATCGAAGCTTTCGATAGAGCAACAACTTGCTCCATGGATCACAACCAAGAACTTTCTTTTCGCTACCCAAGCCAAGGCGATGCTTCGGCTGCATGGTGACGGTGATCCCACTGGCAGAGGAGAAGCGTTCAGCTTTATTCGTATATCCATGAAGGATATTTTTGTGAAAGCCGGCGAGGACTATGAACAAAAGCTTGGTACGCGAGCTGCTTTTTCATGCAATCTATTATTCACGCGACCTACAGCCGAGGCTGAAAATAGGCCCAAGTCTGCTCACAGGTACAACGTCGCCGAACAGCAACAGATATACAAGTCCGAAATTGAGAGGATATGGAAGGCGCAGTTCGACTCGCTGAGCCGCAAGGATGAGCCGCAGCTGACACCCGAGGACGAAGCACCGCCACCCCCTCCACCAGATACCAAAAGACTTGTGCAGAGGCAGGCGTCCATGAGAATCGGGACTCCTTTCTCCCCTGTCATGTCACCTGCCCCGGGACGGCCCACTTCTCCGGCCTTTAGTCGAGGGTCGTCATTGGACCGGGAAATGAGTATAGGTCCAGAGGGTAGCCGTAAGGTGTTGCGGATAAAACGCTTGGTCGGTTGTATGTTCTACGTTGCCGAGAATTTCGGCATTCATCCTCCTCTTTTCAGGTTGATGACGAATGGCAAACAGAGATTATCCGCGATCCAGCTGTCATTCGCGCGTATATCCGTGCACGACAGTTGATCGAGGAAGAAGCCACCCTGGCCGATAACCTCGCGCCAACCGGTGATGCGGATACCGACAAGCGATATAAGAAGCGGTACGCCTCACTTTTTAATGTCCTATCCTGATCCGCGATCTGACAATCTGCTGGCTTCGCTGCGCTTATCAGGCTGGAAGAGCGTATTGCGAGAATGAAGAAGAACCAGGAACGGCGCTTACACCGCAAGAATGCAAAGATTGTGAAAGAAGGGGGTACCCCGATGCAACTCAGTCGGCCCCTGAAACCGGACACGACGGTAATAGTACCCTTTTTCTTCCGTCGTGCTGCGTGCTCACTCCTGCGTTTCACAGCGACGTTGTGGCCACTGCGGTCAAATGGGGCACATGAGTACGCGACCTCCCCCTGCGTCGTCCCACTTTTGAATGCTAATGCGATCCTGCAGAAACGAACCGAAAGTGCCCCCGCTGGGCAGAGTTCAACAGTGGCGCTCCGCCTGTTCCCACGACACCATCTGCCACGAGTCCTCCACCTGCGACCCCAAGTGGATCGAGTTTCAGTGGTTTCAACAAACCCTCGCAGAACGCATCTTTTGGTTTCAATGCTGCTGTTCCGTCTCCCCTTGCGACGAGCCCCGCGCTGTCGGCCATGGAAGACATTGAGACGCCTTCCAGCGCTGCTCCCAAGATTAAACTCACGCTGAAACGTACCTAATAGTCTATTCGGTCTACCTGCACTGTATAACAGTAATACATAATACATGTTTGGTTCGAAATAAGAGTACAGCGTGAACATATGAACAGGACGGAGAGCGATGTAGCGATCAAGCAGCACCCATCTCAACATCTACTGGTAGACTACGTGTGAAAGACTTGGGAGATTGAGGCTTTGGGGATCCAAAGCGCTCCTTGTAATCCTGATTGATCTTGACCAGCAAGTGCCTAATGAGTTCGGCATGCCGTCTCCTCTCCTCGAGGGAATGATCCTTGTGATGAGCCAGCTCAATCTTGTCAACCTTGCTCACAAGTTCGTCGTTTTCCGACGTTTTCACGATGGAATGGAGATTGGTCTTGTAAGCCGGCACAGGAGAAGACCTCGTTGAGCTGGGTGTGGTTCCGCGGGAGGTTTCAGGTGACGGAGGAGAAGGGGAACGATACATCTCCGTGATTGGAGGTAACCTGAGCGGACCGGCA
>JBBPQZ010000791.1:0-12057 GCA_038092795.1 Boletus rubissimus | reverse complement strand
AACACAGGCTACAATGACCAAGAGGCCAAGGCAATGCCTATAGTGGTGAACAAAGTGGATTAGACTGGGGTTACCAGTCGCAGAATGCTACCTTATATACTATACAGGCGCGCGCACAGACCATGCTATGCATGGGATGATCTACCATAAATAGACTAAGTGGTCTCACGACCATGGGAACACGATAACGGAGATTAAAAGGGGCTGTGTGAGAAGAGTGGAAATTAAACAGGCGTAGTCACCTCATGGTATGATGTCATAGGTTCTAGGCCTGGTCATGTGAGGGTTACCACGGTCACATGCACAGATCACGTGACTGGAAAAGGAAAAAGTACAAGTGCGAAAAGTTTAAAAATGTTCGTATTATAACATTGGTCATTGTAGACTGCATTGTTCGGAAAGGACCCCCATACCCTCTTCATTGAGCCAGGACACGTGTAGCCTGCGAGCATCGTCTGAGCCTTGTGGAAGTGATCAGACGCTTCTGAAACGAAATAAAGCCCTAGTAGTGACATCATTCTAAGAGATACTCATTCGAGACCCCTGTCTTCCTTCAATGGTTTTTCCTTCGCTAGTCACATGGACTTACGCCAGGATTCAATGCATCTGCTTGGGTGCAAGGGACTTTATCTTATCTTATCTCCCCTCTCATCAGATTCATTAATCTCGCCCCCACCACTCATCTGCTTAGTTCCTTACCTTATTTCCCGTGACGTCATCCCTCGATCCTTCTAGAACATTCTATGACGTCACCATTACATAATCATTCGACAACATTCTACGACCTTCCACACCAACCCTAAACATGGTCCGTGCACACATAGTTACAGTATATAAGTAGTCGTTCCTCCCTTGTATTCTCTAGTTTTGGAATTCCATTTCTTTGACTCGATTATCACATTTAGTGACTCTTGTCTCTTAGTGGTCTTTTCAGCTTCAGCGGTAGTTCATAACACATATCCTCGCCCATTGTCCTCTTCGTCGTCGCACCGCTTCCCCACCATCTCGCCATGTTCCTTCTCTGAGGCAACAATCCTTCTCATCTTCATCTACCCAAATGTCCTCCTCCTCATCCTCCTCTGGACATTGTCGTTCCCATTGTGGAACTAACTCTTCTTGCCGACAGGGAACACCCCCCATCCCTCGTCACTCCTTTCCCGTCCTCCGTCGATTTCCTCGACGACGCTCTCCCTCTCCCCTCATCGACAGAAATTATTCTGACGAGGAAGATTGTATTGATGAAACCGGTTATGGTAACATCACGGGCTCCCCAGTTGGCGGCCCTGTTCTCTACTGATTCCCCCATGGTCGAGCTGCTGTGCGCTCTCATGGCTGGATTGTCTTTGTTTATGCCGTGGTCTTGACTCTACAAAGGGGGTAATATTACAACTCTTTCTTTTCTTTATACTTCTCTTTCGCCTCTGCTCTATCCATGTACTACCATCTGTGCTAGGCCCCCTTATCCAAAGGATCCTAGCACGTTCCACAGACTTTATTCCTTTTCTTCATCTCAGGCTTCTCTGACTGCCTCCATAACCATGGCACATCCTCTTACCATATTTGTCTCATTGATTCTCCTGCAATACAATGGCCGTGTGTTCTGCTCTTCATCATTATGCGTCCTTCCTTTTCGGGCTTCTTTCCATTCCGTGACGCGTCTTCCTTTGATCCGTAACGCGTCATCCTTTCTTTCTTAGTCTTCCTTGCATTTCTTACTACAGTCCGTGTGCAAGGAAACTGCGTATATAAACGACTCGAGCACCACGTAGATCGCTAGTTTAGACCTCCTTCGAGCTACCTTGTATCTCGTCGCTGCCTAGCAATCTATTTGCTTCTCTTGTCTTACTCACCCCACGATTAGGAAACCCCTAGATCGCTTCTTTGATCAACTTGTTCTTCGACTCGTCGATACTTTGTCCACCATTGGAGGAATCCCCACAATGGAAGTACTGCGTGTCAGATCCAACCCGATGAAACAAAATAAGGCCCTAGTAACGACATCCTTCTAAAAGATATTCATACAACACCCCTGTCTTCCTTCAACGGTTTTTCCTTCGCTAGTCACGTGGACTTACGCCAGGATTCAATGCATCCGCTTGGGTGCAAAGGTCCCTATCTTATCCCATCCTCTGCCGTCCAGATCCATTAATCTCGCCCCCACCACTCATTCACTTAGTTCCTTACCTTATTTCAGATGACGTCATCCCCCGAATCTTCCAGAACATTCCATGACGTCACCATTACATAATCCTTCTACAACAATCTCCGACCTTCCACGCCGACCCTAAACTAGGTCCATGCGCACGTAGCTATAGTATATAAAGTAGTCGCTCCCACTTGTATTCTCTAGTTTCGGAATTCCATTTTTTTGGCCTGAATATCACACTTAGTGACTCTCGCCTTTTAGTGGTCTTTTCATAATTCCGAAACTATCTAGTTGCCGGTCTTCTCGACTCCCGACTCCCTCTCTTTGTCGCTACTCGTATCACCTTCACCTGTTGACGTGCACTTTGCTGCGTCGCTGTATACTCCGTCCCACTCTCCATCGCATTCAGCTTGTCCGGAGTCGTTCCCGGGGCAACGCGTTCATCTTTCCGCACCGTCGCTCTTCGCGATAGTGCAAAAAGTCGGATCCCAGACTCAAGGGAAATCTCTCCTTCTCGGAGATTAATCGAGAGCAGACTGCAACCGCGCCCACTGCATTTATACAGTCGTCCGCCGTCACAAATAAGGATAAAGTTGCTACCGGGCATAGTGCACTAGCCCCCATTGTCCACTGAGTGCCTAGCAGTCCGTGTTGGTTCTACGCTGGTGAACCCAGGTTCTCGTGATCACCTGTGATGTCACGACTGACAAGGGCAGTACTCCCTTGAGCTGTAGTAAAGCTCTCCCGGTTCCCCCCTGCTTGAGTCGACATCCGTTTGCCACTGGAGATTCCAGAGGTTTCCTTTTCTAGCAATCTGTGCCGAATACTCCATCGCCTTCGCCAAAACCCAGTTCAGGTGGTCATCGAAATCCTACAGAACCTTATCCCCGCCCTCCACCGCTACAATGACGCTGTTATCCTGCAAGCATCACGGGACCAGTGGGACGCCTGTATGGAGACTTCCGCCTCCAGCTCATTTGAAAGCCCGGGTCCTTTATAAAAAGAGGCAAAGAATCGTTTACTGGTACCGATACGACCTTCTACGGAAGGAAGTTCAAGTAGCCGAAGGACTCCCTTATCTACGCCCAAAAGCCACGCTACGCCGCCCCGTCCGATATGTCTAAGACCGGAACTCCATCCCCATATGCTCGCCCTCCCTCTCGTATTGAGGTCCAATCACCACAACCGGAGCGGATCTTCACCTTCTCCATGCAAGGGCTCAGCCAAGCCCTAGCAGACGTACCAATGGAGGGGACGAGTAAAACCCCAACTGCCAAACCTGCGCCTATACACTCTCCACATGTTCGCCCCTTACTACCGCCCTCCGAACCCCTACCCACCTTCATGGATGAACAGGCAGACCAAGCTCACCTCGACTTTGAGTATCTCAGTTGGAGGTACAAGTACGCTAGGGAGTTCCCAGATAAACCCATACCGCCTCTCCATCTCCGTCGATCGCCGACCAACCTCCCGAAAGCCAAGCCGCCACCAGGCGGAAACCCACCTTCACCTCCATCGTCCCCATCTAGCGAAGGGCAGCCTTGTGGCGTGCCTTTCCGCCCCCACGAACCTATCTGTCACCCAGAACGAGACCAGAAACTGGGAAAATCCATCTACGCCAAGCCCGACTTCTATGCAGGTGACAAAGAAAAGTTCCAATCGTGGTGGAGGCAGGTCACGGTCTACATGAGAGGCTTCGAGAATGAGCCTTCGGCCCGCCAGAAGATCCTGATTACGACATCGTACATGAAAGGAGAAAACCCTGCTGGGCGGTGGGCAGATCTCCAGATTAGACGAAAGATCGACAAACATCAGGAATTCTCCACATTCGAGGCGAATCTGAAGCGAGCGTTCCAACCCGCCGGTCTCAAGCGAAAGGCACAAACCAAGCTCTTCGCTTTGAGGCAAGGGAACGACTCCGTCGAAGATTTTTTCACCAAGCTCTACCAATACGTGGACGAGGCCGAATATGATACCATCGCAAATGGGCGTTCGCTGGTGGATCAGGTTCGCCGATGTGCCCGTCAGACGCTGGTGAATCACGCCGAAGATAACAATCATGCGCTGATCGACTCCGAGGATTTGTTCAAGTGGGAAGAAGCACTCCAAAAGACCCAGGAGATACTTAGGGAACAAGGTGAAAGGAGCCAGGTAGTCCGCCCTAACCCCACACCTCAACGATTTGTTCCTCGAAGGCCCCTAGCGCAATACGCCCCGCCAGCCGGACCTCCTCCAACTGCCACCGCAGCCCCCCACCCGAACGCGCCAGGCGTATTCCCAGGATGTGGAGCTCCTATGGAGCTCGATAAGGCACGTGCTGCAGGAATATGCTGGAGGTGTGGTAAGCCTTGGCCCTGCCAAGAGCACCCCCCGCGTTTGCGTGGCCCGAGAGCACAAGCAGTAGAGTGGAACGGTCAAGTCATCTCCCCCCAGCAATTTTTCCAAATCCGTGCACTGATGAACGCCGCTGAATTGCCTGAGCAGGAACCTCAGGCCACCATCACAGAAGTCGTGGAAGAGAATGCGGACTCTGGATCGGGTTTTCAGTCCGTACAGTAGATACCAGTCGCCCTACTGTACCAATTAAGTCATTGTCACTATCAAATGTACAACAAAGCAATCAATATACGATTTTGTTGCGTCATGACCAGACTGATAAGACCGCCCGAGTAAACCTTCCCACGAGTATGTTAGACGTCGTAAGATCAAAAAAGGAAATACTGCTCCCAGTGCGAGGATCCCCGGGTGCGGCCGGGTATGATCTGTATGCTTCTGAGGATACGGTAGTACCGGCTAAGGGACAAGCCTTGATATCAACTGGACTGTCCATGAAAATCCCACCAGGCCATTACGGCCGAATTGCCCCAAGGAGCGGGCTAGCAGTAAAAAAGAAGTTGACCACAGGAGCAGGAGTAATAGATAGCGACTATCGAGGGGAAATGAAAGCCCTCCTGTTCAACTTCTCCAACGAGGACTTTGTAGCGAAAGTGGGGGACCGGGTAGCCCAACTGATCCTCGAAAAAATATCGACACCCCCAGTAAGAGAGGTGAAGTCCCTCGACAAAACAAAATGGGGAGACAAAGGGTTCGGTAGTATGGGATCTTCTAAGGTAGGCGGTAATGAGGCTGCTGCACGCCCTTCCGCCAAGAACTGAAGAAGCCAAAACTCGGACCACTACTGGATGAACACGGTGGACCCCTGGACCATCCGATGGATGAAAGCTCAGACAAGCAACCCAGACACGGCCAGAAACCTAGGGCATCTGAGATCATTCGTCCACGAATCCAGGAAGGCCGAGGTCACCCCTGATCTACTCATAGATCTCAAACAAATGAGCGACTCCGATGCACACTGGATCTTGAGGGATCTCCAAAGACCCCCCAAGTATAAGAAGGCATCGGTGAGGAAAGAGCGTAATTCCCTGGAAATACCCGTAACCTTGAGGATGTTCGACAGAACGAGCACGGAAGTCAAAGCGCTGATCGACTCTGGCTGCACAGGGTCCTCGATCCACGAGAAGTTCGTGGCTGAGAAGGGGGTAGTAACCCACACCCTCCCTCGACCCATGGCAGTGTACAATGCCGACGGCTCCTTAAACCAATCAGGGAAGATCGAGAAATTTGTCATTGTCGAAATGCAAATCAAGGACCATAAGGAACAACTGGCCCTTGCCATCACCAATTTGGGACCCAACACCGTCTTCCTAGGACACGATTGGCTGAAAGCCCATAACCCTAGCATAGACTGGAAGACGGGACGAATCTCATTCTGATGCGAGGAAGACCACATGCCCCGCTTGGAAAGCTGTGATGACAACGATGAGGAAGACACCGAATTCATCCCGCACGATGGAGATCGGCTATTCAAACTCGACACGGAAAGTTACTTCCGTAACACAGCCATGAATATAGCGGCCCGAGACTTCGTAACCAAGAAAAAGAAAACCTTCGAGGAAGCAGCACCCAAATATGTGCACGATTACGCCAACGTGTTCACCAAGGAAAGCTTTGACGAGCTTCCACCAAGGCGACCATGGGACCATGCTATTGAACTCCTACCGGGGGATCACACGGTAGATTGCAAGGTCTATCTGCTAAACCCGGGGGAGCAAGAAGAGCTGGACAAATTCCTTGAAGAGAACCTGAAGTCGGGCCGAATCCGCCCATCCAAGTCACCCTTCGCCTCAGCCTTCTTCTTCATCAAAAAGAAGGACGGCCACCTCCGACCTGTACAAGATTACCAGAAACTAAACGAAGTCACGAGACGAAACTGGTACCCACTGCCCCTGATCGCCGAACTGGTGGACAAGCTCAAATCCGCCAAATATTACACCAAGTTCGATGTGAGATGGGGGTACAACAATGTACGGATGGCCGAAGGAGATGAATGGAAGGCCGCGTTTAGAACGAACCGAGGACTTTTCGAACCATTAGTGATGTTCTTCGGGCTGTGCAACTCGCCAGCCACCTTTCAAACAATGATGAACTCGCTATTCCAAGACCTAATTAACCGAGGGGTTGTGGTAGTCTATATAGACAACATCATGATTTTCACCAAAACTCTCGAAGAACACCGGAAAGTGGTACGAGAAGTACTCCAAATCCTAAGGGACAGCCATCTCTACCTCAGGCATGACAAATGTGACTTCGAAGTACAGGAAACCGAATTCCTGGGACTAATTGTGTCACAAAACGAGGTGAAGATGGATGAGAAGAAGGTAGTGGCGATCAAAGACTGGCTGGTGCCCACGTCAAAAAAGACCCTGAGGGGCTTCCTAGGGTTTTTGAACTTCTACCGACGATTCGTAAAGAATTTCGCCCAAATCGCGTGCCCTCTAAGCAGCCTCACCTCGGTGAAAAGAGACTTTGAGTGGTCACCGGATTGTCAAAAGGCCTTCGAGCAACTTAAGGAAATGATCGCCACAACACCCGCACTGGCCATGCCCACGGACGCCGATCCATTCCGCATCGAAACCGACGGATCAGGAATCGGCGTAGGCGCTGTCCTATCACAGAAACAAGAAGGGACCTGGCATCCAGTGGCATTCATATCGAGATCCCTCAATGACGCGGAGCGCAACTACCACGCCGCAGATCTTGAAATGCTAGCAGTAATCTTCGCACTCCAAGAGTGGAGACAATACCTTCTTGAAGCGGTCCACCCCATTGAGGTGCTAACGGATCACAAGAACCTCGAGTTCTTCCGAAAGCCCCAAGATCTCTCCCGCCATCAAGCCAAATGGCAACAAATTGTCCAGGAATACAAGTTGTCTTTCAACTATAGACTGGGCAAAACAAACCCAGCAGACCCTCTGTCCAGGAGGCCAGATTATGAGAAGGGGGTAAACACCGATAACAAACAGCAAATTTTGCTATCCGATTCCCTCTTCCCAGAATGAGGTGGTAACGTGGCTGCTGAGCGCTCTTCCACCCCGATCCAAATAAAGGCTGTCACCTTGACGAGTATCCTTGATTGCATCAAAAAATTACAATATAAACTAGAACGATTTGCGAAAGAGGGACTCAAAAAGGCTGAGCCACCCTAGACACGAAAGGACGAACTGGTAAAATGGAAAGACCTCATCTACATCCCCAACGACGCCAAGCTCAGAGAAGATATCATCCGAGCCAACCACGATCACCCAATCTCGGGCCATCCCGGAGTCCGCAGAACCCGAGACCTGATCATGAGCGAGTACTATTGGCCCTCTCTGAGGAGGAATGTGGAAGAATACATAAAAGGCTGCGATGCCTGTCAGAAGGTCAAACCAAAAACAACAACGACTACGACCCCCCTTCACCCGAATGAGATCCCATCAGCGCCATGGGAGATCGTCTCCGTAGACCTAATCGGGCCCCTACCCCAATCGCAAGGAAAGAATGCCATCCTGGTCGTAGTCGATCGCTTTTCGAAAATAATACACTTAATTCCCGCCACCGATACGATCACCTCGCAAGGGGTGGCCATGGCGTTCCGAGATAACGTGTTCAAACTCCATGGGACACCCCGAAAGGTGATATCGGACCGAGGACCACAGTTTGTGTCATCGTTCATGCGAGATCTCTACACCCTCCTGAAGATCGAAGCCAACCCCTCCACGGCGTACCACCCCCAAACGGACGGACAAATGGAATGAATCAATAGGGAGGTAGAGAAGTATCTAAGGATCTACGTAAACCACTGCCAAACAGATTGGGTCGACTGGCTGGCCATAGCGGAGTTCACCCATAACTCCCAGACAACGAGCGCAACGGGCGTATCCCCATTTATCCTCAACTTCGGCCAACAACCCATCATACCGGCCCAAAAAAGAGAGGTCCGCAATGAGTCCACGACAGCGTTCGTAGAACAAATGAAATCCAGTTACGAAGTGGCGAAGAAGGCGTTGGAAAAGGCAGTGGAGTCGATGAAAAAGTCGCACGATCAGAAGGCTAGGAAGGTGGAGGAGTACAAACCAGGTCAGAAGGTCTTGCTGGAGGCAAAAAATATCAAAACCGACAGACCGACCAAGAAGTTCGACGATAAGCGGTACGGGCCATTCAAGGTGAAGGCCAAGGTGGGGACGGCAGCCTACGAATTAGAGCTGCCGAAAACGTGGAAAGGGATCCACCCGGTGTTCAACGAATCGTTACTAACACCATACCAAACCGGGACCTACCCCACACAGGCCAAACCAAAACCACCACCCCCGATCATTGTCCAACAAGAAGAGGAGTATGAGGTACAGGAAGTCGTCGACTCGCGAAAGAAGCGAGGAAAAACCGAGTACTTGGTGCACTGGAAGGATTACCCTCGCGAGAAACGCACATGGGAACCCAGAACCAACCTTTTCAATGCGGCCAAGAAGATCGACGACTTCCACCGAAGGCACCCAGAAGCCATCCGCGCATCCCGAGGTAATGCGGCTGCTGTGCGCCCTTCCTCAGAACCGTGTGACTGCTCCCTCTGCGTGGCATGAAAGCCCCTCTTCACAGACAACGGTTTCCGATCCTTCGCTGCCTCGCTCAACCGCCTCCCCAACGTCCTATTCGAAATACCCACACCGCGATCGGAACCGAAGCTCACCGGAATTCTGATCGATCGGGAGTTCGATCTTGAGAAGGGGGTAATGAAACGAAATAAGGCCCTAGTAACGACATCCTTCTAAAAGATATTCATACAACACCCCTGTCTTCCTTCAATGGTTTTTCCTTCACTAGTCACGTGGACTTACGCCAGGATTCAATGCATCCGCTTGGGTGCAAAGGTCCCTATCTTATCCCATCCTCTGCCGTCCAGATCCATTAATCTTGCCCCCACCACTCATTCACTTAGTTCCTTACCTTATTTCAGATGACGTCATCCCCCGAACCTTCCAGAACATTCCATGACGTCACCATTACATAATCCTTCTACAACAATCTCCGACCTTCTGCGCTGACCCTAAACTAGGTCTGTGCGCACGTAGCTATAGTATATAAAGTAGTCGCTCCCACTTGTATTCTCTAGTTTCGGAATTCCATTTCTTTGGCCTGAATATCACACTTAGTGACTCTTGCCTTTTAGTGGTCTTTTCACCCGACTCCCTTGATCGGTTTGCTCCCCGCTTACTGATATCTTTGAGGAATCCCCTCGACCCTTGCTGACAGAGGAATCCCCACATCAGAACTCCTGCGTCGTCGGCTCTCAACCCGACTCCTTGTCATTGAAGGCCCCTTATGATTACTCCTACCCCGGGTAGTCGTAACATAGACTGTGTTGAGCGGAAAAGACCCCCATACCCTCATCCTTGAGCCAGGAATTGTGTATCCTGCAAGCATAGTCCGAGCCTTGTGGAAGTGATCAGACACTTCAGTGGTAGTTCATAACATCAAGGGTGGTTGCTAGACCTGGGTCAGTGATGAGCTTGGTGAGCTCGCGAATCTCAAAGATGGTGGGGGGACCATCACTAAGACAGTATGTGGTGGTCAGGATGTCTATGGAGAGAGGGGCTTGTTCAGTATCATATGTAGGGCTGTTTGCATGCTCCACAGGAGGAGCAGGAGGGTGTTGTGCAGCAGCATTAGGGACGGTAAGATTATTGTAGGGAACAAATGGAAAAGAATATGTGAAAGAAGAAGAAGAAGGAATCGGAGGAGATGACACATCACGATCTTCTGGGAATAAAGTCTGATTGTCGTGGGGCAGAGACAGGATGGCGAGGGGCGAGGTGAAGCCGGGAGGTACTTGGTAACATTCGTAGATCTGGGCAATAGTAAGAGTCAAGTGGGGGATCTCTTCTGTGGGAGTGAATTCAATGGCCATGTTAGTTCTGAGGGGAAGAGGAGAAGACGAAGGGGAAGAGGGTTTTATATGCTTGGAGGGTGGAGTCTGCATTGGTTAGATGCCTCTTTAGAACCCAGGAGTCTTCTTTGGTCGTATACCCTTTCCAATGGATCAAGAAGGAACGCTGTCCTTTTGATCCTCTGTGTTTGATGATCTTTTCTATTTCGTATTCTTCTTCACCATCTATTAAGTCTGGGGGAGGCACAGGGTAGTTAGCCTCATGAGTGTTGTTCTCATGATAAGGCGAGAGGAGGGATGTGTGGAATATTGGGTGAATCTTTCAGGCTTTGGGAAGGCGTAGTTGATACATGATTGGGGACAATACCTTGGTGACAGTAAAGAGTCCCTCTCGTTTGGAGGCGAACTTGGGATTTGCAACGGAACATTTCAAATTCTGTGCTTTGAGCCATACCTGTTACGACTACCCGGGGTAGGAGTAATCGCTAAGGCCTTCGAAGACAAGGAGTCGAGTTGAAGCTCGATGATGCAGGGATCTAACGTGGGGATTCCTCCGTTAGCAAGAGTCGAGGGGATTCCTTGAGGATATCAGTAAGCACGAGGGCGAACCAATCAAGGGTAGTTGGGTTGAGGGCCGACACGCAGTACTTCCATTGTGGGGATTTCTCCAACGGTGGTCAAGGTATCGGCAAGTCGAAGGACAAGCCGATCAAGGAAGCAATCTAGGGGTTTCCTAACCGCGGGCGAGTAAGACGAGAGTAGCAAATAGATTGCTAAGCGGCGACGAAATACAGAGTATATCGAAGGAGGTCTAAAATAGCGATCTAGGTGATACTTGAGTCATTTATATACGCAGTCTCCTCGCGCATGGACCTAAGTAAGAAATGCGAGGAAGACTAAGAAAGAAAGGATGACGTGTTACGGATCAAAGGAAGATGCGTCACAGAATGGAAAGAAGCCCGAAAAGGAAGGACGCGTAATGATGAAGATCAGAACACACGGCCGACACATCGCAGGAGAATCAACGAGACAAATATGGCAAGAGGATGCACCACGGGTATGGAGGTAACTGGAGAAGCCAGCGGTGAAGAAAAGGAATGAAGTCCAAGGGGCGTTCTAGGATGCGGCGTACGACGGGTCCTAGAACGGATGGTAGTACATGGATAGAGCACAGGTGAAAGAGAAGTACGAAGAAAAGGAAAAGTTGTAACAATACCCTATCCCCTAGGGCAAAGGGTTTGAAATGTCATCTAGTTCAGGCTGACATGGTTTGACATGCCAGCTCATGGGAGGCCAGAGCCTCATCTCGGGCAGCCAAAAGAGTCTTCAAGCGGTCTTCTACTGTGGGGAGGTCCGAATTAGCAATGATTGGTGGTAGGGCGTGGGGTTCATATCTCATCATGAGGAAGAAGGGGGATTTGCCTGTGACAGAATGGGGGCGGTGGTTGTGAGCAAATTCTGCGTGGGAGATCAAGTCGGCCCATGATCCTGGGTTAGACCTGCAGTAGATTCGGAGGTAAGTTTCTATTTCTTGATTTATGCATTCAGTTTCTCCATCAGTCTGTGGGTGGTAGGCTATGGAGAGGGATAGGTCATATCGTAATAGTCTTCCCAGCTCACGGGTGAATGAACTCGCAAACTGGGGTCC
>JBBPQZ010000790.1:0-12059 GCA_038092795.1 Boletus rubissimus | reverse complement strand
CATCCGTAGGTGTCTCCCTATTGCCGCGCTGCACCCGCTCTACCGATCGTGGAGTCGGGACTCTACCGCGAGTTGTTGAGGTCAGAATTTGGTCACCGTATTACAACCTCGGTTTGTATGACTCACCTTTCAAAGTGCCTCGAACTCGCACAGACGATTCGAGACTAAGAAATGATAACATCTCTGTTTTTAGGACATCATGTCTTGTCAAAGGTCTCGACTTTGAGTATCATGAACCTGATCTGGCGGAGCCAGGCCTAGTAGCGTTCAAGAGCTGTCCGTTTCCTGATTTCCCGAGGGGTAGTCGGCCCGCTTTGATGACATCTGGCCGGCCTGCTAGGACAATGTCCGAGTAAACCAACATCCTGCCAGTGCATTGTACCTACACGTGCCCCGCTAGCCACGCTGTTAACGGAGCGTGCAAAGCTGCGCGCCAAGATTGACACCGGGATAGTGGCTACTCATTCGGAGATAGCTGCCTGTCATGATAAACAAAAGGATATAGTAGTACCAAGCTGAGCGTGAAGATAGCGCGTTCGCTCTTTGTGCGGAGTCCACCACGCCAAGCCTCGCCACCGCAAGCTCCGACAGCGACTCATGTGGTGAGGTATGGGCGCCATGTACATACAACTTTATCTCGATCGCACTAGATTCAGCCTACTGCATCACCAAGTTTATTACCAAGGCTGCGCAGCAAATTCGCATGCTAGTTTGCTCGGACACCGAACGACACGACCTGCTAAGAATTTGTCTGCCTCTGCAGTCACAACCGCGACACCACACACTAGGCCATCGGTCATAAATGAGAGAAAGGTGAACAGATTTGAATCCGGCCGAAGAGTGGACCTTCCAAAAAGCCTGATTTTGAGCGCGAAGCCCGCCCAATTGCACTTGACCAACAAGATTCTCGGCGTTCGTGAAGGTGTTGAAGGTCACCGATCAGACCTAGTTTATGTAACCCAGTTTCCGTGCCGTGCTGGGAGCAAACATGAACACACAGCCGAAAGGACGCAGCCCGATCCGCTGGCCCGGATCCTATCTCGGCCTCACACGGCGTACTTTTGAAAATGTAAAGTATTCTGAATCGGTGTCGCTCGCAAATGTTCAGCTGGTCTCTAGGACAAAGCTTCAACTTGAAGATATGGCCGACGAGTCCTTTAAGCATGGTTGACAGTACCGCACCACAGGGATTTCCATCATTCGACAGCTTGACAGTGATACGAATTCCCTTGCTTCCAGTGCTGCGCTGGTAAGTTCATTACCTTCGGTTTCCATATATTTATGCGAAGTGCGGCAAACTCGCCAGTTTGATTATGATATTTGTTCAAGAAACGCAAGTTGCTTCGTCCAATTACAGTAAACCCCAGTTTTCTAGTACACGTCAAACTTTCCTTAGTGGATGACAGCTCTGCAACACGAGACTGCGTGTAATGCCACTGGAATCCGAAGAACGTAGAATCAGGTCAACAGGCGATAACGCTATTTGCTAGCCAATCCATTCATGTCCCGCAGTCTAGTGCGGCCCGTTGCATCGCGCGAACTTAAGACGACAAACGAATACGGACAGTGAGCATGCGCTACAGTATTTGGAAGTTTTTCTGACCTTTTGACATACCCCAGCGTGCTTTTGTCAGCATATTTATGCAAAGACCCGCAGTACCAAAGGGACAAGCGTACGTGGCCTTGCAAAACCTTTCGTAGGCAAGAATGTGCGTAAGATTTTAACGGCGGCACCAGGGTGCTGATAAATGTCAGTAGACAGCCTCCCCCTGACACGGCATAGAATAAAAGCAGCCGTCTCAGTTTCATCGCCAGCATGCGCACCACATGGTGGGGTCCGGAGTTATTAATAATATCGATAAACGACGACGTGTGAGATCGTTTCCATTTTGTCTCTTGCTCATCAATATGACCTCCTCTGATTAAGAAGAATAGTGACCAGGACTTAGTCCATATTGCCCCCTTCAAAGGCATTCAGTCGATGGAGATCGCATGGTACCTCAGAGAGGCATCCGGAGGGGATATCGGGTGCATGATTGAGTGCTTCCAAGCGCTCCTGCGTTAGGCAACGAGTCAAAGTCTTTCAGGCCCCCTTAATATCGTTCCCTCGGGTATTTCGGAGCTCGGCACAAATCAACGCACGACCGCATGACAGGCATGACAGGTCTTACATCACTTTGCTACTTAAGGTTGCTTCTGGTCAACACTTGATGGCCGACGTCATGACTAGGACCCATTGGGTGAGACGGGGACAGCACAAGTAACACCATACTATTGGACCAGTCACAAGAAGAAATCTTCGGATCTGCAAAGAACAGGATGATTAATGCCTATACCTGCCCTCAAACGTCGATCAGTCGATTGGCCAGTGTCAGTATATTCACCATCGTGCTTCATCATCGTTTCATTCCAGACCCATGGGAGCGGATCGCCCCAGCATGAAAGTGGAGATTGAAGATATAGAAATAATTAAAGTCGATGTCAATTTATTGATCTTGGTGGATCGCAACTCTTCATTACAAATAAGCGCCACGTGAATCTTAAACACAACTTGGTGACATCTCTTGATCCATCCAATCCGCATCCAAGTCCAACCTATTCACGGAAACATGAGTCTGGGTGTGGATCCACTGCAAAGCACCGAGAGCCCGCTGCGTGCTAATCAAATAACTTGACAGGCCCACAACACGACCGTGACGGAGGCTTGTTCATCACGCCTCAGATGAAGCGAATTCTCGACAAACCTGGGTTCATTGGTATTGATATGGGCAGCGAGAGACTGCGCAACATGTTTCAGAGTCGTAGGTGTCCCCCCTTTTCTCCCCGTGTCATTTACGATTCTCCACTTGACATGCAACGCCGCGCGGCGGCTAATCCAATGTCAACCCCCTGTCTTTCACCGTCCACACCCAATGATTGACATGAACCTTTTTTCCCCACCCTAGAATTCGCTGAATTCGACCCAAACAAGTTGTCTCCGTTTGCGCTCGCGTGTATGTGCGGAAATTACGATGTAGTGAGGGAGGTCTGTTAATGTTTCTCTGCGATCTGCAAAAGCGTCGCCATATCTCTGATCACGCGTTTCGCTGCATAGGCCGTCGAATCGGGTACTGCGCCAGATCTGAACTCCACCCAGACGCCCTTCCAGTTCGGATTCGTCGCCTTTACTGCGCTCGGCGCACAACGGCTCCGACCCCACTCATCAAACAACATGCCTATGAGACACCCTGATATTCTCAACTATCTCATCGTCTCTGGCGCGTCGCCTGACATCCCCGATATCTCGGGCCACACGGCGCTCCATCACGCGTGTACCCCGCCGATTGGACACCCCGAGATCGCGAAACTGTTATTGGAAAAAGGTGCGAACGTGAACGCACAAAATCGGTATGGGGAAGTGCCCATCTTCTTCCCGTTTCAGGGGGGCGACGTCGCGCTTGTCGATCTCCTGATGGAACACGGTGCAGACCTGGACATCCCGGACGGGAACGGCGATTCCCCCCGAAAGATGTGTATCGTGTTTGGGGCAGAAGTCACTGCTGCCGTTCAACGTTGGGAGCGGAAACGCAAGGGTGAGGTGGCGCCCTGGGAAGAGAAACGGTGCGATAATTGTAGGGCCAAGGGGAGTGGGCTGAAGCGGTGCGCGAGGTGTCATGTCGTTCGGTACTGCTCGACAGAGTGCCAGCGTGGGTGATCTGCGTGTTCTCCGACGAGTATGCTTTACTGAACGTTTGACGGATGGCAGGCGCACACTGGAGGGTGCACAAACCACAGTGTAACCCGTTTTGTGCAGACACGACCGTCACTCTCAAGCCGACCTATGGCTATGGTGGCGTATCCGAGACAATCTCCAGAGCGGACCTTACGCGCCAGGCGTTCGGTCTTGCAACTCCCACCACTCGTCCACTCAGACCGGGGCTCACCAAGAATACGGAGGCTGAGAACAAGAGCATGGTGGTCAAGGTTCAGGTGCCTGTCAACTTTGCCAACAGTCCCGTCAACACTGCTCTCGGCTCGCTGTTCATCTATAACAAAAAGCGGGACTTCGTCTGCACAGTCACAAGAGCATCTAATCCTGATGCATATGACGCCATCGTGCAGACCGTGCGGTCCCGGGGAGTCGGAGGAGCAAAGGCATATTTTGCAGCCGAGCTGAAAAATCCGGACGAATTGGTCGTCAAAATATCCGAGGTGTTGGCCGAACAACCATTCTGAACTGCGTCTTGTATAACATCAGGCCCTGAAGATGTACATCAATTACTGTAGCTTGGTAGATTCAACTGAAAGAAAAGGCGCTGTCAACATAATAAAGATAGGGAGTATCGTAGTGGGTAGGTGTACTGTAATGAAAGTAAGCAAGAGACGGACGATTCAAGTATGCCAAATCATTTCATCTCGTTTGCCCTTTGCAACTGCTTCGAGCTTCTGCTGCGTTTCCGCCATCTCTTCCTCCCATGCCTTCCACGCAGCAGGATCTTGCGCCCAAAGGGCGTGGCAATCATGACAGCGTATGTAATATGCCGTCACTTGGGCACCGAATCCTAGCAATGTACTGCGAACGCATGATGCATGAGTGGCATTCATATATGAAAAATGTGTTTACACGTACAACTCGGGCAAGACGTCACCAACGGCGTCGATATCACCCTGCGGCAGACAATCCTCACAAAACGCCTGAGGACATGTCTGACATCTATTTGGGACACAGGACGCCGATTCAGGCCCAAGATAACGCGAGAGCTTCTGGGACGTACCGGAACAACATCCCGCCGGATTGTGCGGTGTTCCGATTGCATTCTGCGCAGTTGTGCTGACTACATGGAATTAATGGGAGTCTCTTCAGCTGCGCTGGTGTGATGCCGTGACACTCCGGATGGAACACTAGATTTGTGAGGAACGGGGATCAGCGTCAGGGACTCGTGGCGTGGGTGCGGGAATATCATGGCACCCAATTTTGAAAACATACCTCGAGGACACTGACCGCATACGACCACCTCCCCGCCATCTCTGCAATATATGCACCAATCCTCTGAACCGTATTTGGCTTTGGATCGCTTCTTGGGAGAGTTCTTGATCTCGTTCGTGGGCTGAATAAGCTCGTTTAGGAAAGCAGGCCAACTGCGGAAACTAATATGTTCTTGGTTCGTTGTTTATAGATGGCTCACCTCATCACATCCCAGGCAATCTGCCACGACATGTATTCCATCAACCATAACAAGTCGATCAGTCCGTGCACGTTTCTGTAGTTCCTTCCACTCCTGGGCAATCTCTTGGTTGTTCTGGTGTCGACGAACTACTTGGCCTTCAAACAGTCGACTTTGAACTTGGGCGACACCGCTAAGCAACCGGCGTTCCTCCTCCTCAGCGTCTTGAAGCAGCTTTTCAGTTTCTTCTGCTTTGACGGCAGATTCGTCAATCCCGTCATCGCCTCCGGTGGCGAGCTCCCTTTTCATCAGTGCATCTCTCACACCCCCTCGTGCCCTCGACTCCTCCAAAATTGCGTCAATCGGTGCATTCAAAAAGCGCCCAAAGTCCATGCCAGTTTCTTCACGCGAAATGGCACTGCTACCTTTACGCAATATATCCATGAGCTCAGCCTTTTTAAGTTTCTGGGCATTTTCTTCAGATTCCCTGTCGTCGTCGGAAGAATTAGTGGCATTTGAGGACATGACTTTGAGAGAAAGGAATAATTTGCGGCGGATTCGGTCGAGCATCTGGTCCTCGACGCTTCCTCGACAGATCAGCCGATACACCTTGTGGTTCTGTAAGCCCAAAGTGAGAGGAATGACAAGGGGGCGGACTCACCTTGACGATCTTCGTCTGTCCGATACGGTGGGCTCGTGCGATGGCTTGCAGGTCATTTTGTGGATTCCAGTCGGAGTCACACATGATGACTGTGGACGCCCTGGTAAGATTGATACCTAGGTGTGGCATCAGCTTTATGTTGGAGATTCCCCCCCACTCTCGACCGACCTAGACCACCAGCCTTTGTAGATACCAAAAAGACTTTGTATGCTATGCGCCCGCGCTCAGCAGAGAAAACACGAGTATAGGGCACATTCTTACGTGATTTCTCTTGTTGAAACTAAGAGAAAAGGCAAGGGTAAGTATCTTGTTATAGATTCAAGATTGACACACACCAGTTTAATGTCCAAAGTACGTCGCGGGCGCGTGGTGCCCCCATCAAGTCGTGCATAGGGTATACCGCGAACTTCCATAAAATCTTCTAATAAGTCTAGCATGCTACACGAAGGATCGTCATCGATAAGTACATGTTGAGAGTCGACCGGACATACTTCGTCCATTGCTATCCCAATAAGTAAATCAGATAAAAAACGGATCGAAGTAACTTAGGGCGTCAAGACGTACAGAGAAGATGAGAACACGTTCGCCCTTTGGGAGAATATCGGAGAGGATCTTGTCAATGACAATAAGCTTCGAGGAGGAGGCAACGATGTGCTCCCCGATGACATAAGGAGATGGCGGCGCGTCTTCAAGCAAATATGGACTAAATATATTTGAGAACCGATGCTCGAGAGACATAAAGCAATGCGTACTGGTCACAGACTTTACGTAGTTGCATCAACAGGTTCATGAGCTTCCTCCAACCTGGGCGGATAATATCAGCAAATTCAGTCTCCTCGAAAACTCGTTTTTGTCTTACGGTGAGTCTCCCCACTAGCCGTTCGCTTTATCTGGGTCGCGATTTGTTCTCTAACTTCCCTTCGCCCGTCGTCCTCCGGCCCGTCTTCCAATTTACTGGTGAATATCTCCTGTAGGTCCAAGGTATCCATCCGGGTTAATAATCGATACGTCCAGAACCTTTGCGCCTCCGTCATTGGTATAAACACTGTCAACTCTTCGCGTGGTGGAACATTGATCTCAACAGAATCTTTCGTCCGACGCATCATAATTACTTTAAGAAGTTCTTGAGCAGCTTTGAGTATGGGAATAGAGTAGGTCCCTTTGGTGAGGTTGAAAGATTCTCGGAAAATACGCTCCGAAGCAGGCGTAAAAACGGCTGGGTATAGCCAGTGCAAGAGGCCCCAAAGCTCGACCAGGTTGTTCTGTACAGGTGTACCCGTCAAGACTAGACAAGTTAGACGACCCAGTGAATGTGACAATAAATGGGTGGCACATACTCAGTCGGTATAGGGAACCTAGCCCGTTAATCTTGCTCGACACCTGAGTCTCCGAGTTCTTGATTCGGTGACCCTCATCGAGGACACAATAAAACCATCGTCGAGCCTTGAACCAGCTGTCATCTGAAACATATGCGTCATACGTTGTGATACAGAGGTCAAACTTGATTTCCTTGTTGCGGATGGCCATCTTGAGACGGTCTCGTTCGGGCTGGGTCCCATGATACCGCAGGACACTGAAGGAAGGCAGCCAACGGGCAACTTCCTATTGCAAACACAAATGATTAACATTCTATGGGGACACGAATAGGAGGAGAGAACATTTTGCCAGGAAGATAAAACAGAAAGAGGACATATGATGAGATGAGGATCTTGAGCACCTGTGAGAAGGGATCATACGTTTACCAAACACGCTAGTTATAGCAACAGCACGGACCTTTCGGGTGTTCCCTGACATACGCGAATAAGGAGAGGGTCTAGAGAATGATCAGAATGCAAACCATGCTTATGGACGTTCTGTTCAAACCTGCAGCGTCTTGCCGAGACCCATCTCTACAAAACACTATTAAATCGATAGGATGGGGTGTGTATTTGCACGCGGACCCACCATCTCCAAGAATGCAGTTCATTCCTTGAGGTCGACATTATCACCAAAACCCTTCACCCAGCACAAAGAAGCAAAGACTCACCATTGTTATACATGTACACAAGGAATGCCAACCCTTGCAGCTTAACACGATTCGCAAATCAGTCGTCCAAACATGCCGCCACAGCCCGAACGACCACGCGCACCTGATAATCCTTCATTTCACCCCCTTGAATCAACGCCGGCTGTTCCGTCAACGCGTGGAACGGGACAAGAGTTACCTTCTCCCCGATCTCCGCGACCTCTTTGCGGAGCACGTCGAAGAAATTGGTAGAGGGCAAGAGTGGCTGGAAGAGATCTCGATGACAGAACAGCCAGCGTCGCTTTGCAGCCTCTAGCTGGACACGCTTCGCGTTGATAACAATCTTGAGCTAGCGGTACCCACCGAGCATAAGATCGAGACATGTCAGTTGGCCATGTATAGACGTAGAGTTACCAAGGAGGAACGGGCTCACCGCTTTTTTGTCCTCCATTTTTTGCTTCTTCTGAGTCCCCGCGCGAGGGTCATCTTTCTCTGAGAGCGAGGGGGTGCGTGAGCGTTTGCTCTTGCTTGCGGGTATGATGAGCTTATCGAGTTTCAGCTTGCGTGAGGTACGGTCTGGGGGTGTCGCGTCCCCGACGACGGTTGTACTCCGTGTCGAGCTCGACGCGCCGATCATATCCAGTTCGTCGATGTCCGACTCTCCATCAAAGGGGAACGCGACTTGCCCGACTGTGCTCGCTGTCGCCATCGTCGTGAGATGGCGGTGTGGAGACGCGTTGTGATCTGCGCGTGCACTTGGGCCGGTTTAGGGCAGGCGAACACGCGTTTCCATGTGGCTGTGTACAATGTCACCTAGTCTACCGCGACAAGCTTATTGATACCACCGCTCCCTCAGCTTTTTCCTCCGTACCATCGGCTTCGTCACTGCAATCGCCACAGCCAACCCAACCACCGTCAATACCAGTTGCACCTTGTTAAAGTTTTCAGAGAGCACATCGAACGTGCCTGACGTCGCGACGCGCGTAAGGAACAAGTCTGTGCCCACCGCGAGCACCAGAGATGTCGATTCAAGCAGTGATGGCGCAGTAATTATCTGACGCACGTCAGCAACCTGTCCAAATCGTCAACCAATTCATCGTGTGATAAAGAAAACACCATGACGCAGACAAACCTCGTAGTAATGGGACAACACGAGCCGCCCGTCGTCCGGTAGTACTGGGTCGTACTGCACGAGCATCTCCTCCGCTTCTTCATTTGTTGGTTTTCGTCTTGGTCGGCGCGGGTTCAGCAGACGGCGTGGAATAGAATGGATGCTGTTTTTCCGACTTGATACTGCGCAGGACGACATGAGGATCACGAGAATGCTATTATTAACCATGACCCACTTATTATATCCTTGGTCGACACTCCGAATTTCGTCGTCGTCGTCGCAATAGCAGCAACACCATGCGGGACTACGAACGCTTGTTCATATACCGAAAACTCGGTGGTCTTGTTCGAGTACGAAGTAATGTCTGAACTGTTAACAGTCATGCGATCGTCAGTACCTAAACAAAGACGAGCACGCATCAAATGTACACGCACCTCGAAATCTTCTCGTCCGGCCCATACCCT
Source organism: Boletus rubissimus (assembly GCA_038092795.1). NCBI lineage: Eukaryota > Fungi > Basidiomycota > Agaricomycetes > Boletales > Boletaceae > Lanmaoa > Lanmaoa rubissima. The sequence goes on along the minus strand of JBBPQZ010000790.1, from coordinate 2,674 downwards.
TCATACATTTCCACCGAAACAACACGATAACCCTTCGCACCGCCAATCTCGGTTCCATCATCATAATACGAATATACTAGCCAATTTCCGTCTAGTATGGCTTGGATGTCGCATTTTCCGTCCACAACAGGCAACGAGACGTGGTACAACACGGTACCTTTGACGGTGTCGATCACGTACAGACCACAAGTGCCTGAAGGAGGCGAAGAAGCGCGTGTCGGAGCAGAGATTACCACGCTCATGTGGGAATTGAGATACTTGTACAGCGTGCTCCTGTCCCCCTTCACCCTCCCTACACTTGCCACCTCGCGGCCCTTGTTGGCACTCTTGATGATTGTGGCCACTTCTTCGTCCTCACTAAGGGAGACACCCCATGTTGGGAATGCAACATGAAACAAAGAGAGCTCATCATTTAAACCCAGCTGGTGGCCAAGGACTTGTGTACCGGCTCGCAATGCGAGGTGGACTTGCGGGGCCAGCGATGTGAGGGAGGCGCGTGTGTCAGGGGTGTCAGGGTAGAGTTGGACCTGGCGGTTGCAGTTAGACGAGGTATACACCAGGCGCAACAACCGAGATCGAACTGACCTGCAAGAACTCGTCCAACATCCCAATCGTATCCTTGCCATCCGGCATAAGGAATACATCTATCAATGGCCCGGCAATTGCATCCACACCCTCCAAAGGGCTAACCCATCTGCCATCGGCACTTTTAACATTGATACGGGGATTTTCGACTTCGCCGTTTGTAAATGTGACAGTCTTAATATCCTCTCCCGTTAGAGGGTCAAAGTGGAACACAACGGTGTCCACCAAAGACTATCCAACTCCCAAATCAATAAAACAGAAAATCACATCCAGAACGCAATTAGAAAAGATACGCACGTTATCAGCGATTCTCTGCGTGACCAACGCGATCCCTTCTCGGTCCTCAGGGCCCCCACCTTCTGCTCCCATCTCAGTTCTGCGTACCACGAATGCCTTCACAGGCACGATCCTCCCACCGACCTGCCTTGCCCACCCAAGCCCGAGGATACGACTCCATGCAATTGCACCCGTTGAGGTATCCAATGCAAAGAGTTTCCCGTGTGCCGTCGAAGCGATAAGCAGCTGACGGAAAGAAAAGGGATCACGGACGAGTGTTTTAGGCGAAGCAGGTGAACGGTCAGGGATAAAATGGGGTAGGGTCGACGTCGAGGGGCCAGAGGAACCCAGAGAGATGGCAGACGATGGGGATGCATACGAGCCAGTCATGAATCGCGTGACAAAATGAAGGATATAGTGGGGCAAGTTCTAAGGACAAAAACGTCAAGGCAAGGATCGGCGACGTGGTTCTACGCGGAGGTGCAATCGCACCTTGGTATCTCCAACCTGTCTTGCGATCTTGCTCCAAAAGCTTTCGTTCTTACCACCAACACCCACGCCGACTATTACCCCCTCTCTTGTAGGCGGAAGCTCGATAATGGTAGCAGTTTCTACAGTTGCAAGAGATTCTTCGCGTATCCACTGAAGCACATTGCGATCCCAGAGTTGGAGAGATCCTGTTGAGGTAATAAGAAGAAGCTTGTGGGGGGTCTCGCTCGTTGGGGAAGAGACGGGGGAAGAAGGTAAGAATGCAGCCTACATAAATATAAGATTTGACGTCGAGTATAAGGACGAACCGAAAAAGTACATACATGTCTGATGGTTCCATGTTCATTGGTTTCAAAGGGGAACGTGAAGCCTGTCACCTGGCCCGTACCTTCTTCTAGGTTTGCCTCGAACGTTTGATGAATCGCTTGCTATGTTTGATTCACCCCTTTGAATTGTGTTTGAGGGAACCGAACGGAACTCACGTTATGAACGTTAGACCAAGCGAACTTGCCTATACGCGGCTTCCCATCCCCGTCCAGCACACCGACGAAGTGCGACCCCGATGTGGACGCGGATGGTGTCTGTATGCGTTTCACTCAGCATACAGCCTTGCAAATTCCCCTCACAACTCACCACATCACCAAAGTCCCATACCACTCTCACTGGCGATCCGCTGGCTTCGTACTCTATGACTTCTGCAGCACCGTTGTCCCGGAAAGCCATGAACAACCCATTGCCTGAAAGGTCGACGTCGTGGATGCTCTTGTACGACGCATTGGGAATAGTCATAACTTTGCCTTTGAGAGAAGGTGAGAGCGGAGCCGAGAAGAGAGATAGAGTAGCATTTGATGCAGTCGACGAAGGAGAAAGCCAGACCAGAGAAGGTCCAAATGTATCGGTGTTCGCATCAGAGCGCGTGCTCGTAGTGGAAGAAGACCCAACTCGCGAAGAGCCCAATAAGAGGAAATCGGTCAACGCATTCGTTATGCTGGCTGGTATGTTCACGCTAGCGATGACTTCACCTGTGGCAAAATCGAGCGTCGTGACGTGTAGCGTGTACGACCTGACAGACTTCGCGAAACCGGCAACGTAGAGTGTCGACGTATGGATATCGGGGTATATGTGAGTGTACATCACGAGGGAACTGGGGAAGTCAACGTCAGGATGGGATTGTATGCGCGCCTTTTCACTCACCCCTGGTCTGGAGACCTCCATTGCCATACCGTTTCTCCTGTACTGGATTGGACACATCGAACAGTGTCTCCGTTTGAGAGGACGATTGCCTGAGCTCCACCCTGAGCACGGACGAGTGTCAACGCGATAC
>JBBPQZ010000789.1:0-12074 GCA_038092795.1 Boletus rubissimus | reverse complement strand
CATCTCCAACATCTCTAAAATCTAGGAAATGAATATCAGCAAGGAAACAGCACATAAGCTGAAGACAATGTCCTTCCAACTCCAAAAACCTCTGGACTTTTGGAGTTTGTTGCAGGAGTTGCATAGTCTCTAACATCCCTAGGAAGCAGATTCCTTGCATAGGTTTTGCCATGCTCACTATGCATTTGTAGCATCACAGGATGCTTCTATTGAAGGTGTCCATGAGAATATTAATAATGGCCAACTGAGTGAGAAGGGCATTATTTTTGTAATTACAAGAATTCTGGATGAGCTTGTAGAGATGGGTAACAAAGGGCTTCATTGGCTTGAAGTATGGTGTGAAATGCTCAAACACCATCCTTGAGAACAACTGAACTAGCTTTTGGTCATGTAATGCTTTGATTTCATTGGATACCTAATAAAGCACACACATCCAAATAAGAATATAGATTAGTGATTCAAGGTTGTGCATGAAAATATAAAGGAAGTTGCTGGATTATTTGGCAAACTCTTGAAGGAGGTCAATAGCCATGAACAGTATCATACCCTATGTAATTTGAATACCAAATGAAATAGCATAAAGAAGTCACTTATAGTGCAATCACCTTTAGATGCCTCCTGATTCTTTATATTCAGCAGACTGAAATAATTGAAATCAATAAGAAGTCTGTAATGATATTTCTTGTCAGTGATAATGTCTTCCTGTTTACTATGTACATCCAAGGGGGCAGGCCAATGAGTTCAATAGATACAGTGGCTTAAAAAAGTGTCCCAATGTTTGCATTAAAGGCAATAATTCCCAATAACCAGTAATCCTAACCCTAGGCTATGAGTGTATGAAATGACATACACACACTTGACTCTCTGCCACTATAGGAATTAAGGAATTTGAACAACATCTGATGAAATGGTAGCCATTTCAAAATGATAATTCATTGAGACACTTACTTGAGCATGTATATTAAATAGTAGTATCTCAGTCAGATCATGAAATATTGGCTATTGTCTGACTATTTAACACTTAATATTGTTCATATAATATAGCTAAGCTGTATTGATTCTTGTGCTGCATGGCTCCATAACATGTTGCATTTCCTTCTACATAAATATGTCATCCATACTAATATATTGTATGAGATATTGAAGTTGGATTGTAGGAATTTTGAGGTGTGGATATTAAATGGATTCTGTTATAATGGACCAGAAATAATTAAAATTATGAAGTTAATATAATAAAATGGACAAAACAGTCTAACTAATATATTTGTCTATAAACTGTATTTATGTAGGGGATGTTATGAAGCTGTGTAACACAAGAATCAATATAGCTGGCTTGTATACTCAATGATATGATAGTCCTTAACATCCAGGGCAACTTTCAGCCCTGTGAAAGCAATATTGGCCTATCAAAAGTCCATAAGATTCTCAATATCTATTATGCTAGAAGTTATTATTAGGGGTGGAGAGTCACCAGACCACTTGGCCATGGTAAAATCAAGTGTAATCATCTTTACACTGTTGGTAGACTTATTTAGAACAATACCCAACATGACCTTTTATTAAATTGATCCAATTTCAAGAAATTGAACTTATTATAAATTTGATTAATAATAATGAATCCTATGGTGACAATAATGGAAGATAGAGTGTTATTTTGATGTAGCTATATTATATGAATCATATAAAGCATCAGCTAGTCAGACAATAGCCAATATTTCATGATCTAATTAAGATACTACTATTTAATATGCATGCTCAAAAAGTGTCCCAATGAGTTATTATTTTGAAATGACTACCATTTCATCAGATGTTATCCAAATTCCTTAATTAGTGGCAGAGAGCCAGGAATGTGTATGTCATTCCATACACTCATAGCCTAGGGTTAGGATTAGTAGTTATTGGGAATTATTGCCTTTAGTACAAAACATGCAAACATTGGGACACTTTTGAGCCACAGTTTGTAAAACAGTTGTGTCAGATGTGGCAGTAGCAGACACCAATACTCATGTTATGGACTACAATATTTCTTTCAATTATGATTTTGAATTTCCTGTTTGTACATTAGATACTGTCTTGAGAAATATATATTCTCATTCCAAAAAGGTGACTCAAAAGAGCATAGCACTGGAGTTAAAGAATGTGTACTTAATTCCCTTTTAAGGCAAATGAAAAATGGTAACAATATTTATAAATCCTCCCTTATACCAAAAACCCATGCTATCCCTGGAACTTTATCAATGGGTGGAGAACTCTCACTTCAGGTAGAAGTTCTATTCAAGAGAAATGCTAGTTGGCACAAAGCATCACTTAAAGCATACTTGGACTCAGGAGCAATTCAAACTTTCATTGATAAAGATTGAGTTAACCAGCAATAGCTGACCCAACACCTTCTCAATAGACCAATTTTTTTTTTAAATGCTGACAGTAGCTTGTCTTCTTATAGACAAGCTATTCATTATGTAACCTTCATTGTTTTATATAACAGACATTATGAAGAGATTGACGCATACATAGAAACTCTGGGAATCTATGACTTAATCCTTGTGTATGACTGGCTTTACCATTATAACCCTGAAGTAGACTGGATTTAAAAGATCTTTTTTTTTACACAATGTACTCCTTATTGTAATTTATTACATAGTTATTAGATTCTGAATCCTCAGCAAGTTCCTCTTTCTTTTCAGGTAATTGAGGAGAACATAAAAGACAAGATATTTGGTGCCTATCATAATTACCTAGATATACATATTCTCCAAAAATAAGTCAGAGAGACTACTAGTGTGAAAAGCTTGGGATCACATCATAGATCTCAAGGAAGATTTTGTTTCTAAAAAAGGCAGAATTATTCCACTTTCTAATCAGGAAATGGATGAAGTCTGCAACTTTCTAGATGGGAAATTGTGTAAAGGTTACATATGTCTATTAAAATCTTCTTAACTCTTTAAAACTCATATCTCAGATGAGTTGCCTCAAAACACATAGTTATAAGTTTTTCTAAAGCATAAAAGAAAGAAGTGAGTTCATTGGCTGAGATACCTCTAACTGCTATGACTACCCCCAGGGTGGGAGTAATTTCTAAGACCCTCATGGACAAGAAGTCACTTGGAGAGTGACAATGTAGTACTTCCACTTTGAGGACTTCAAATGTGGTGGAGCTCAAGGGATTTCTGAGCAATAACAAGTTGAAAGATAAGTTGTTTGAAGAAATACCTAGGGAATTCCTAGTATTGGGACAAAGATTTCTTTGAGAAGAACAAAGAGCAAGCTATTAGAAAAAGCTTGGAGACTTAAAGATGAGAGTGTTGTATGAAGACAAATGAATTGCCTAGAATAGATCCAGTTGTTGTAGACAATGAATTGTCATGATGGAATTGAGCTATTTTTGGATAGTGTCACAAGCAGCCGTATTTATACTACAAAACTATATTAACTTCAACTTTGGACTTCATTGATTCAGACTTCAACTCTTATATGATCCAAAGCATGTGATTATAAAAAGGCACAATCCTTCTCATGCTATATTAATAAATTTTTATTTCACTTTACTATACCAACATATTTTTGTATTTACCTTGGCACATCTGCCACATACTTTCCTTATTGGTACAGTATACAGCATGGTCTATGCACTCAATCATATATATAAAGTAGCTGTATTTGACTGGACATTTCTAGTCTAATCCACTTGTCACTTTTCTGGCCTTTGCTAGTGTGATTAAGAATAGTCTCCAACTCTTCTCTCCTCTTCTCCTTCCTATGGATATCTATTTAGTCCAGCTGGCTGAGTTGAATCCTTTACCTCTTCATTGGTGTTATAATATAAACATTTTCAAACTTTTTGAACTTAACGATTTCTTCTTTTTAGTCACATGATCTGTGCATGTGACCATGGTAACCACACTCCTTTAATTTCTGCTCTTCTCACACAGCCCCTTTTAATCTCTGTCATCTCTTTCTCACTATCACTTCTTCCATTAGTCTATTTATGATAAAACCTCTCATACATAGCATGGTCTGTGTGTGTGCCTATAACATATATAAAGTAGATACTTTGTGACTGGAAATCCCAGTTTAATCCACTTGTTTACCTTGCTAGTCATTGCCTTGATCTTTTGGCCATTGTAGACTGAGTTAAATGGAGAAAATCCCCACCCTCTTTTTCATCAACAAGCCAGTAGCCATGTATGCTGCAAACATAGTCCTGAGCCTTGTGGTTATTTTAGTCATTCACGATTAGATCATAACACTTGGATTAGACTTCTATACACAACACTCAGATCCCAGAGCTAAAAGAACAAGAAAGATCTCCACTTGATGGAGATGAGACTAGCACTTGCCCCATGCTATTTTATATGGTTGTCCACCATTTAAATATGGATAATATTGCTATCAGGCATAGTGCACTAGCCCCCATCATCTGCTGAGATCTAGCAGTTTGTGTGCTACTACACTAGTGTAGCCAGGTTTACATGATACCTGTAACATTACATCTAATGTGGATAGTATTTCCATCACCATATGGTTCCTTCATACATTCTCATTCTGGAGATTATGTTAGGTCGCTGTGGCCACCTTAGGATTTACTATCAGAGAAAAAGATATTACCTTTGATCTAAAAAGTACTTTTTATGTCAGCAAGTTTGTAGGTTGCCCAGAGTGTGGTTGGAATAGTCTGCACAGTAAGCAGCTAAAAGAAAATATTCAAGATTTCATCCCAATCCCATATCTGAAAGGTCTATTGACTTTTCCATAACAAACAAAGAACCAACTACCACTCCTTCTCCTTTGAATACTACAGAGATCCTTTCTTCCACTCCTATCTCTGTCCTATCACCTATCTAAAACCCATTATCAAGTATGTCGACATCAGTGGACTTAGACAATCTTGTCGCAAGACTCACCACTCTAAATGTGGACAAGGAAAAATCCAATGTAACCAAGAAGATCACAGATCCTGAGAAATGGAATGGCGATTGAGCCACCTTCCATCTTTGGTGGGTCAAGTTGCAGTTATGGATTGATGCACAGATGTAGAAGTCTGACAAACTCTAATGCATTGCTGTCTTACTCTGTTTCAAGAAAAAGGTAGATGAGTTTACCCAAATTACCTTAGAGAAATATCTTGATGATAAAGATATAAAGGTGAAGAATACACAGGACATTATCACTGGCACAAGAGAAGATTTGGCTTGGCCTAGTTGGTCCAAGCTTCAAAAAGAAATAAAAGAATACTTTTGAATCAATGTACTCTCCCATGAGCCTCTTTAGAAGCTAGAGAAGCTTCGCCAAAATGAACACCCAATAGATCTCTTCCTACAAAGGTTTAAGGTCCTTCAAAACAAAGCCAACATCAAGGACTACTATTCCATTATGCTTTTTAAAAAGGCAGTTGATTACTGCATCTATGAAATAGTTTGATTAAATCACCCTAGATTAGAATTAAGTATCAATGACCTCAAAGCCAACTATAGAGCCATTGGTAGAGCATACAAACAAATGGCAGTAGAATATGGTCCTCCAAATACCCATTTTGTTTCACAGCCTCAGGATTGTTACCAATATCTGCCTCCTTCTAATTCCTCTGCCTCTCAATATCCACAATTTATGATAACTGACATACAGCCAGGTCATAGTGCTCCCATGAAGATAGGCATGCAGCAGGCTTTACCCACAAGGCCATACATGAAAACTTGTTTCCTCTATAATCTCCCAGGGCACATCAAACCTGATTGTCCAAAGAACCCATATTGCCAATCTCCCCACATCCCTCTACAAAGGCAGCAAGTCATGTGGGATTATGACCAGGATACTTATGTACCCATGGCAGAAAATGAGTATGCCAATTTTTACCCATGGGCACAGGCTATGCAACATTACACCTCCTGTCCTCTTCCCATTTCCCTGGTTACAGCACTGGTAGTAGCAACAGCCACACAAACATTTGTCTTGGATGAAGCCAAGGCATTTTACCATGATAAATTTGAAGTGGAAGCCAAGCAATGCATGGCAGAAACTTTAAAAGGACACAGTATTTTTCCTATTTCTGATTTGTCTTCTGTATTATGTAGTTTGTCTGCTTCCTCCATCAGACTCGATTAAGCATGGCACTGGAGTTTAATAATAGTGTGCTTAATTCTCTGCAAAAACAACAAAAAATCACTTCTATTTATAAACCCCTCTTATGTGTTATGACTTCCCAGCATCACACAATGACATTGTCATTCAATGGAGAGTTCTTGCTTGAGACTGTTATATGTTGCCAGTAGGATGGTCAGTGGGAATATCACAAGTTCAAAGCTCTCTTGGACTCAGGTGCTATCCACATGTTTATTGATCATGATTATATATTATGACATGGCATTCCTTTCTTCACCCTCAATAACCTGATTAAGATACATAATGTTACAACTTTTCCTTTTCTTTGTACTTCTCTTTTGCCTTTGCTCAATCCATGTACTACCTTCTGTCCTAGGACCTCTTATCCATCATATCCTAGGACATCCATTGGACTTCATTCTGTTTCTTCACCTCGGGCTTCTTCGACTCCCTCCGTACCCATGGCGCTTTCTCTTATCATATTTGTCTCGTTGATTCTCCTACGATGCGTCGGCTGTATGTTTCGCTCTTCATCATTATGTGTCCTTTCTTCTTGGATTTCCTTTCATTCTATTATGCATCTTCTTTTGATCCATAATGCATAACCCTTTCTTTTGTAGTCCTCCTTGCATTTCTTACTATGGTTCATGCATGAGAGGACTCAGTATATAATTGACTTGAGTACAACTACAATCGCTAGTTTAGACCTTCTTTGAACTACCTTGTATCTCGTCACCTAGCAATCTATTTGCTTCTCTCGTCTTGCTTGCCCCGCAGTTAGGAAACCCCTAGATGTTACAACTTTTCCTTTTCTTCGTACTTCTCTTTCGCCTCTGCTCTATCCATGTACTACCATCCGTGCTAGGCCCTCTCATACGAAGGATCCTAGCGCGTCCCACAGACTTTATTCCTTTTCTCTGCCTCGGGCTTCTCCGATTGCCTCTGTACCCGTGGCACATCCTTTTACCATATCTGTCTCGTTGATTCTCCCGCAATGCATCGGCCGCGTGTTCCGTTTTCATCATTACGTGTCCTTCCTCTTCGGACTTCTTTCCATTCCGTTATGCGTCTTCTTTTGATCCGTAACACATAACCCTTTCTTTCATAGTCTTCCTCGCATTTCTTACTTAGGTCTGTGCACAAGGAGACTGCGTATATAAACAACTCAAGTACCACCTAGATCACTAGTTTAGACCTCCTTCGAGCTACCTTGTATCTCGTCACCGCCTAGCAATCTATTTGCTTCTCTCGTCTTGCTCATCCCGCAATTAGGAAACCCCTAGATCACCTCTTTGATTGACTTGTCTTCCGACTCGTTGATATCTTGTCCATTGTTGGAGGAATCCCCACAACGAAAGTACTGCGTTGTTGGCTCCCAATCCGACTCCCTTGATCAGTTCACTCTTTGCTTACTGATATCTTTGAGGAATCCCCTTGACCACTGCTGACGGAGGAATCCCCACGTCAGAACCATTGCGTTGTCAGCTCTCAACCCGACTCCTTGTCATCAAAGGCCCCTTACAATTACTCCTACCCCGGGTAGTCATAACACTAGATCACTTCTTCGATTGACTTACCCCTTGGTTCGTCAATACCTTCAAGGAAACCCCCTTGATCACCACCATTGGAGGAATCCCCACAATGAAAGTACTGTGTTGTCACTCCCCAAGCAACTCCTTGGTCAACTCGCTCTTTGCTTGTTGACACCTTCGAGGAATCTCCTTGATTACCACTGCCAGAGAAATCCCCACATCGGAAGTACTATGTTGTCGCATCCCAACGCAATTCCTTGTTATTGAAGGCCCCTTGCAATTACTCCTACCCCGAGTAGTCGTAACAAAAGGTCTAAACTCTCTAGTCAAGGCTACCACCATGTAAGCCTCCACCATTCACCCTCAGCGTAATCACCCCACTTGGGGACTTTACTGCCCCGTGCCTGCTGAACCTTCTTCCCCTGAGGAATCAGATGAATCTACCCATCTAGAAGACCAGGAACCGGACGACCTCGAGACCTATATTGAGAACACTCTCCACGACCAAGCAGCTGACTGACAAGACCATAGTCTAACCCATAACCTTTCCCACCGTCTCACCATTCCTTCCAATCCAGTCACTGCTTCTTCCTCTCCAACCCCTACTCAGTTGTCCTGTCCTACTGTTCCTAGCTTGTCTCGTGCTGTTCCTCCTACCACTAGCCCTCTTACTAGTGTTCCTGTTCGTCCTCCCTCTATTCCATTCCTACCTCCATCCTTACCGGTAATGTCCTCCTAACCCACTGAGCTCCACCTTGGTGCTCCTGAGATCTTTGATGGCTCTTACGATAAGGCCATACCTTGGTTGAACACCATCTTGTTCTACATTATGGTGAACGACACCATGTATAACTCTGACCCTAAAAAGGTCACCTTTGCCCTGTCATTTATGACTAAGGAACCCGCCCTTACCTGTGCATCCACCTATTGCATGTCCACCATTAACCAAGGTGTTGCAACCATCGGCACATGGGAAAACTTTGTTAAAGCCTTCAAAATCATGTTCGAACACCACGACATGGTCAACAACGCCATCACTTGGCTTACCACCAAACGCGTTCTCATTGGCAAGAACGGCGTTTACAACCCCTTGTTAAACTCATATATTGCCAAATTCAAGAACAAAGTCACTATGTCCCAAGTTCAGGATGACAACGTCCTAATCTCTTACTTCACTTCCAGACTACCCCCCGCCCTTATGAGGAAGATCATGTCCATGGAGAAAGTTCCTTCTACTATCGAGGTGTGGTATGAAAAAGCAGTTCACTTCCAGACCCAGTGGAATCACACCACTGAGTTATCACACCGATATACCAAACCGTCATACCAACCCTACCAGAACTTCTCCTCCCCTTCCTGAACCCCTGCCAAAGACCCTGACATCATGGATATTGACGTCATCCACGTGCCCAAGATGACCCCAGAAGAAAGAAAGCATTGTATTGAGAAGAAACTTTGTTTTAGATGCCGTAAACCTGGCCACTCCTCCCTTGCCTGCCCTACTTTTACAGCTGCCAAATCCATAGTTAAAACGATCAGACAAGATGACGATGAAGACATCCCAGTGGTCAGGAGGGTGAGGTTCAAGAAGATGGATTTTTAAATAGGAGAACTTCTTTGATGTGAGTCTCTCCTTCTTCTCCTATGTGTGCACCTGTACTTGTAACGTCTACCACCAAAGCAATGCAAATCCCTGTTCAAGTAATCATACCCTCACACACATTGAAAGCCATTGACACCCGTGTCCTCATCGATAGTGGAGCCGACATCTCCTGTATTGACTGGGACTTCACCTGCAAAAACAAGCTTCCTCTCACAAAGCTCGACAACCCGATCTACACTCAAAACGCCGACAACTCTCTTAACAAGAAAGGCACTATTCGATACTCATGCTCGCTGTTCCTCAACATTGAGGGAATAGCACAACAAGTAAACTTTATGGTCATGTCTCTCAGACGTAACAATGTCCTCCTTGGACTCTCTTGGCTGAAAGAAGTCAACCCTGCCATCGACTGGGCGAAGCAAACCCTATCCATCTCCGAAAGCCTTGACCAGTCAAAAGAACTCTACTTCTTGCACTCAATGGATTATGACTGTCACTTGTCCAAATTTTGGAAACCACCACCCTGCACTTCTCAACATATCCACGTCGACTCCATCACGTATTCCCACCTATTCGAATACAATGAATAGAGGGACCCCTCTGCCCATTGCCAACATGATAACGACATTTGCATCATGTTCCAAATCATTAAAAGTGGATCTCAATATATCCCGAAAGGATCTCTGGTCATCAGGCATCTTACCCAAGCCACTGAACTTGCCATGGCTGCTGAGAAGGAGAAACCTAAACCAGTTCTCCCAGCAGAATACTCCGAATTTGCTTTCATCTTTTCGAAGGAAGCCACCAACCACGTACCCCCCTCACGACCTTATGACCACAAGATTAACCTCAAGGAGTCATTTACCCCAAAGATCAGGAAGCTCTATCCCCTCTCACCCAAAAAACGCACCGCCACCGAATCCTTTTTACAGGAAAATCTAGATTGCGAAAAGATCTGCCCCTCAAAGTCTCCGCAAGCATCCCCATTCTTCTTCATCAAAAAGAAGGATGGTGGCCTCTGACCCTGCCAAGACTACCGTTATGTTAACAAACATACCATTCGGGATGCCTACCCTCTACCCCTCATATCCGACCTTGTTGATAAACTCCACGATGCCAAGGTATTCACCAAGTTCGACGTCAGGTGGGAATACAACAATGTCTGAATCAAAGACGGACATCAATGGAAAGCCACCTTCATCACTCATAAGGGGCTTTTTGAACCAACAGTAATGTTCTTCAGTCTCTGTAACTCACCTGCCACATTTCAGAGATTCATAAACAACTCCTTCTGCAACATGATTGCTGAAGGATGGCTTGTCATCTATATGGACGACCTCCTCATTGCCTCCCCCAATGAAGCGACCCACACCGAGCAAACTAAGCATGTTCTCCAGTGCATGACCGAACTCAATTTGCATCTGAAACTCAAAAAGTGCAAGTTCGCCGCTACCAAAGTAGAATACCTCAGAATGATCGTCAAACCAGGCCAACTTGCCATGGACCCCATCAAACTCGACAGGATCGCCTCTTGACCTGTCCTCTTCACTGTTAAGGATGTCTGGTCCTTCTTGGGCTTTGCCAATTTCTATCGCCGATTCATTCCGGATTACTCTAATGTTGCACAACCCCTTATAGATCTCACCAAAAAGCTTAGTCTGTGGTCCTGGTCACCTTCCTGTGCATATGCCTTCGACACCCTCAAGTCGCTCTTCCTCAAGAAACCGGTATTGCAAATGCTGAACCTCTCAGCACCCTTCGCCATTGCCACCAACGCCTTGAAGTATGCCTCTGGGGGTATTCTCCTCCAGACCAATGCCAACGGAGAATGGCACCCCTGCTCCTATATTTCCCAATCTTTCTCCCCTGCCGAGCGAAACTATGACATTTATGACAGGGAACTTCTTGCCGTGATCCGTGGTTTGAAAACATGGCGCCACTACCTCCATGGTTCCGCTTTTCCCATTCAAACATTCACAGATCACAAGAATCTTACTTACTTCCATCAACCCCAGACCCTCAATCACTGCCAAGCCCATTGGCTAATTGATTTAGCTGATTTTGATCTCAAAATGATCCACATTCCCAGCACGCATCTTGCCAGCCTGGACGCCTTATCCAGACGACCAGATCTCCTCCCTGCTTCAGATCTTGATAATGAAGGCATCACGCTTCTCCCGCCTTCTGTTACAACTCTTTCTTTTCTTCGTACTTCTCTTTCGCCTCTGCTCTATCCATGTACTACCATCAGTGCTAGGACCCCTTATTCAAAGGATTCTAGCACGTCCCACAGACTTTATTCCTTTTCTCCGCCTCGGGCTTCTCTGATTGCCTCCGTACCCGTGGCACATCCTTTTACCATATCTGTCTCGATGATTCTTCCGCGATATGACGGCCGCGTGTTCTGTTCTTCATCATTATGCGTCCTTCCTTTTCGGGCTTCCTTCCGTTCCATTATGCGTCTTCTTTTGATCCGTAACGCATGACCCTTTCTTTTCTAGTTCTCCTCGCATTTCTTACTATGGTCCGTGCGCGAGAAGACTGCGTATATAAACGACCCGAGCACTACCTAGATCACTAGTTTAGACCTCCTTCAAGCTACCTTGTACCTCGTCGCCTCTAGCAATCTACTTGCTTCTCTCATCTTACTCAACCCATGATTAGGAAACTCCTAGATCGTTTCTTTGATTGGCTTGTCCTTTGACTCACCGATACCTTACCCACCATTGGAGGAATCCCCACAGTGGAAGTACTGCGCGTCGGCTCCCAACCCGACTATCTTTGATCGGTTTGCTCTCAGCTTACCGATATCTTTGAGGAATCCCCTCAATCCTTGCTGACGG
>JBBPQZ010000788.1:0-12079 GCA_038092795.1 Boletus rubissimus | reverse complement strand
CTCGACCTCCGGCAGCGAACCGACCGTCCCTTCGCGAAGATGCGCACGTTTGGCCGGCGTGGGGTCAGCAGGACGAGGTGTGAACAACACGTCTGCCTGCTCGGGCTCTTCCTGCACCGGAGAGTGCGGATTCCGCAGCGGTCCTATCTGGAATGAAGTGAGACCCGCAAGTCCAGAAGGTGGATGGTGCCAGTCTGTGCCAGTGTCCGAGCGCGGCCCAGACTGCGAAGACCGTCCAGTACTAGACGGCGCAAGGGAAGGATAGCGTGACGCCTTGCCGCTAGAGCTCGATCCCCAGCCCGCGGTCGACAAGATGGAGCCTGGCGGAGTGTTAGACTTCGTACTATTTCCAAAGGTGGCAGAAGTGAGGAGGGGCAAGGTGCCGGGCTGATCGATCACCGAAGACATCGGACGCGACGCTGTCCCGTGTGAAACCCGACCGTCAAGGGACGAGTTCGCCGCGGTCGATACATGGTGAGAGACAGGTTGACCCTCGCGTGACCTCGGGGTATCCGGGACCTCGGTAACTGGGGGAAGCTCGGTTAGGGGTGCAGGGGTGCGAGGTTGTCTTCGAGAAGACTTTCGGCGAGGTGCAGACAAGGAACTGTTTTGGCGAGAAACGGGCTCCGGCTCCGAGAAGAATGCAGAGTGGTCAATGGACGCAGAGAGTTGGGAGTAAATCGATTCAGTAGTCCCCACCTCTTCCCAGTCGTCCTCCTCGTCGGGCATTCTCTCGTCCTCGTCTCTCTGAGCTATATCTGCATCTCGAAGGGCAGTGCGTTCTGCCTCGGCAAGTAATCGCTCCTCATCAACACGAAAACCTGCCGAGTCCAATGTTGTCGAGCGACTTTGCGATAAATCTAGCGACGGACTGTGCGGAAGGGGAACTCCCTCCGAAGCTTGTGCGCGCGATTGGAGCATTCGATGGATAAACAGATTTGATTGTGGTTTTGGAGATGTAGATGGACCAGGGGCATCGCCAGCAGATGCCTGCTGAGCATGTAGTGGCGTGTTGCCTAAGCCTGACCGCAGAGGTCCAGACGAGGTCTGTCCTGGTTTACGAACAGGTGGGATATTCGGGATGGCCGGTACAGCTGGATGAGAAACAGTTCCGGAGGCAATGACCTGACTGATCTCGCCGAGATCGTAAGAGCTATACTGGCTGTCTCTGATACCAGGGGAGATAGAATCTGCCGAGCGAGGAGTACCGGGAAACTGAACTCGTGAAGTGGACGGGAGTGGTGGCCACGAAATTGGGGATATGAGGGGTTCGCTTGACATAGAAGGTTTCTGTGCATGACGAGTAAAGTGTTTTGTTTTCCGGGGGCTGGCGCTTGGAAGGTGTCGCAGATCAGGAGCACCTGCAGCGTCATGAGCAGGATTGGCAACTCTAATGAACTTGTGCCGACTATAGCGGTTGAGAAGATATAAGACGAGCGCTATGAGTAAAACACCCCCAAGAAGGGTTCCAATAACGATGCCCGCAACTGTTCCTGCAGAGAGGGAGGTTGAGGATACACCACCTGAACTCGTCGACGTCACGGTGACGGCAGCCCCTGACTGGGTGACGGTAACGACGACGGGCATCGTCGCAGGTGAAGGCAAACCTACGACTGCGGAGAGAAGAGAAAAAAAATGAGATGCGGGGCCATCGCTTATGTATATGGATGTGGAGTCGGAAAGTAACGGCTGTGTGGAGAGCTGTGCTCACGAGCTGCGCCTTGTTTCAAAGGTTTCGCACTGCGGTCACCACTGCCCATCTAAACGAGTGTTTACATACATGTTCCGAGGGCATCTCTTCCAGCCCGTCATCGTCCCCCTTGTGTCTCTGGGTGCCTCTTCAACCAACGTTCAACGACGAGCTTCGCGGGACAGGCTGTAGATTCGGCGTTGGCACCTTCGATATTGTACATTTCGAGGCAACACATGTAGAGTTTTCGCACGTATTCATCGCACTTTTCAGGATTGTAGGTGTGGCGAGAAAGACACGTCTGGAGGGTACATGCTGCCGTGCTGTGTGCTGATCACCTTCTGAGGTGCTGTGGGCGTGCGCGTACCTTGGTCCTGACAGCGCTGCGGTCGAGGCTGTAATAATGTGAGCGTGTCGCCGTCACCAACAAGCTGTCAATCACTTTACCATGGTCACTCCACGACACTAGAGTTCGGCGTTCTCCGCAAACATGTGCTGACCATCAAAACCGAGTTGATATTCCATCATGGGTACATACGGCACTACACGCATGGACTCATCGTACAGAAACCTACTAATACAATGCACAAAACTCTTGTCTCGGATTCCGGGACAATCAATTGTTAGAGGGAAATAGCATTCAACGAGAATGCTGCGATGAATATGTTAACTCAACTGTGAGTTGGATGTGGCAAGATACTCACCATACGGGCCCAGCCACTCAGGGGATTGGGGCAATGAGTGCTGTGACAGCACATGCTGCCATGCATGTACCCAACCCAGCGTTACACGCCAAGATAGCAGGGGGCCCCCCAACTACGGTCACTCCAAAGGTGAAGCCAGCTGCTGCGTAGCATGAAACTACAAGTGCGTTGCAGCCTGGTCGACGGACGAAGCTTTGTAAGTGGGACGTCCAATGACCCGGCTTGATAGGAGACTTACCAGTTTGACAGATACCGTATGAGATTATGCCAGCGGAAGCAAGGGGCACCGCAGAGGCGGCGAGAGTGAGAGCAGCGAGAGACTTGAAGTTCATGGTGGATTGGAGGGGAATGAATGTTGGCCACATCGATTTATATATGTGGGTACCAACACTCTTTTTGGACGACGCTGATCATATTTACACAGCAAGTGGAGGGCAAGCGTGGGTGGGCCTTGCCGTACGTCTGTGGGTCCACATACACATGCAGTTTCAGATTCCTCAAATACGCGAGGGATAGTTACGACTCTACACGTTGGACGAGACGGAGTATAGAGCACTCCAGAGCGCTCCAGGCCCGCCCCAGATTACTCTAGAGCGGCCTGGGTTCCGTTTTGTCCAACGCGTTTAAGCCAGATCTTGCTAACCGTGTTGTGTCATATGCCTGAGGGCTTACAATGCTACTTGCCTCTACCGCGAGGAAACAGTGAGTCCAACACGAGCCAGGGTATTCAGTCTCGGGAACGTGTACGTCCCACTCAGGCTGATCAGCTCCTTCGAGATCCCCTAACCGGGTCAATAATTAGTCTGGTGACCAGCCCGTCTATGGGGCAGGCCCTGACGGACTGGTCACCAGACTAACCGCCACCAACAGACCGTAAATCATCTACATACATGTATTGATTCGCGAGTCAACGTGATGGTTCAAGTTGGCCAGACTTCGGTCGAAGATGTAAGCACGCTGGCTTACCTAGGTCCCGGTAACTAGTACATATACCGTCCGTGATACTGAATGCTAAACACTCAGTATCTCCGCCTTTTGGTGTATGCGCGGTCACAGAAGACCGCCATCATGACGCAAAATGCGGACTTGGACACCACAACGTTGACTACACGCTGGACTTTGAATCAGCTGGGCGCAGAGCTTATCACGAACTTTGTAGACGACTGCAATGCGTTGCAGGTCTAGATTCGTGTACGTGGAGGGTACCTGCCATCTCCTTTGGCATGTAGTAATGATCTAGTGGCGGCGATCGGCATTCAGTGAAACCCTGGTTGTACATACTCTAGAGAATAGAGTGAATGATTACCAGGGACCAATTCGTAATGTGGGCCAGGGACACGCGGTTGCCTGCTGGTTAAGTTTCGGCGCTCATCATGTCCATCGTTCTTTTTTCCGATCGCGACCTCTGAGCACAGCGTTGATTAAGATTGTGCCTCCGCTATCGAGTGGCATATCGCGGCCCTCCAAATAAAAAAACAAGACTTAAAAAGCCGTCCCGAAAACGTTGTGTCGTCGCTGCTTTCTCTGCTACTACCATCATGCCCAAACGTATACCCACCCCCCCACCTGGCGACGACGAGCCACGGTATCTGACCGTCGTCTACCCCTACGCTATCAGTGGAACCTGCAACATGGAATTACCAAAGGATAGACAAGACTTTGCACGTTGGGTGGCATGTTGTATCGACAAGGACGCCTTTTTCGCCATTTTTCACAAGCCGAGTGTGAGTCTCTGTATTCAACCTGGCGTTTCCCAGTGGCCCATCCATCGATGCCAACATCATGTCACTGATGACTTGGTGCTGCCGTTTACTAGGCACGAGGCATGGTCATCATCGAAGTCAACAGAGACTATGCGCACTTTGACCGCATTCTCGGTGAACATCGCTGGTCCGAATTTCTCCAAAGCCCCACCAAGGAAGAGAAGACCCGAGTCACCCAAGTCTTTTACTGCGCGTATAGCACTGGGAGGATCGTGCAGAAAAACGGTGGGTTTGTGCTATCCGATCTAACTTTCTTCGTGGTCGGTGGTGGTACACGGTTTTACTTTCGTGGCTTCACCAGCCTTTTACCCTGTTACGACGCATCAACAATATCTGAGCGGGATGCTTATGTTGTCTTTTAGGCTGGAAGCGCATCGACGTGGACGAGGCCTGGTTCAAAGCTTGGTCGCCCAGAAACAGGTGAGTATATGCCAAGCCAGAGTGATCGAGTCTGATCT
The DNA here is from genome assembly GCA_038092795.1 of Boletus rubissimus. Classification (NCBI taxonomy): domain Eukaryota; kingdom Fungi; phylum Basidiomycota; class Agaricomycetes; order Boletales; family Boletaceae; genus Lanmaoa; species Lanmaoa rubissima. Next base: position 7,464 of record JBBPQZ010000788.1, on the reverse strand, counting down.
ATCACGTGTTCTCTTAATGATGGGGCACGTAGGCATATCCAGTTCCCCTATCCCTCAACTCACTTCTGCGACGTTCCCATTGAGGACCAGACGAACCACTCCATGTGCAGGCCTCTTCCAGGCGCCGTGATAACACCCCCACCCGTGGTCATCGCCGCTCCGCAGCCTGGTCGGTAGACAGTCGTCTTTATAATTACGACTACCTGACGTTTCATTCATCCTTTCAGTCGTTGGATCAGCCGCGTGGATTCAGACAAAGGAAGGAGGATCGTCCGCCGCTCCTATCACAACGCAAACCAAACCTAATGGACTTGGAGCCTGGGGCAAAGGTGTACCAAAGGTACAGGCGACCTCAGCTAGGCCGAACCCTACAGCGAACGGAAGTGTGAAGAAGACAGTCGGCATCCCTCAAGGATCCCACACTGGCGCGAGGCTGCCAGCTGTCGGGGGTGGACCGATCGTGGTAAAATCAAGCAACGTTTGTAAGTCGAAGTCGGTCTTTACTTGGTTAGCATGTAATGGGAGTATGGTTTCCTAGGGCAGAACACGGGCAAAAAGCCCGCGTCTACCCCGGTGGTGACAAACTGGGACGACTCGTCATCAGTCTCCAGGCAGGACACGCCAGTGTCGCGCGCCATCCCGCCTGGGACCACTCACCAGGCACCCGCGGCACCGCCCGGGCTGCCAGCTCGGAAAAATGTTTGGGAAAGTGGTGCAACTTCTTACCCAACCTATCCCCCTGGTCTCGATGTTCCAAGCAAGACTGGGGCGTCCGTCGTTTCGGGTGGCCCCGATCGCACTGCCAACTTCAGCTCCGCCAGTTGGGGCTCTACACCCAGCCCCGATTCCGACTCGGGACCTGATCTGAGTACTGCCACCGAGAGCGATAACCCGTACGCTGTCCGCATCCATTTCTCTGAATCTATGGAGGAAGAATTCCATGGAATGGGCATCAGAGCCTTCGAGGACGAAGGTGAGCTCATGGAGCTAGACTCGATCGCGCCGGGTAATTGGGATGACCCGACGGGCGGTGCGACTTGGGAAACGACGAGCGCGGCAGGTTGGGACAACGAAGTGTTGGATGCAGAGGACCAATGGCAGCAGAACCAAGAGGCCGCGAAACCGATGCTGTGCAACGCACACGGAATCATCTGCAAGAAGGGTATATGCGCCGAGTACGCTAGACAGCTCCGCCTCGCCAAACGGGCCGAAGAAGCAGAGCAGCGCAAGGCTGCTAGTGCGAACAGGGGCAAGAAGGGTGGTCGCGCCAAGGGGAGGGGCGCCGGTAAGAAGAAGGACGAGAACGAGTCCTTTGACAAGAACAGGACGCAAAACAATCAGTTTCGTGGTCCTGGAGCGCCACTCAGGACCAACTGGCGTGGGACGCCACGCGCCATTGTTTCCGCTGATGTCATTGAGAAGCGGGAAACAACAAATGATGTCTCTGATGATGGATGGGGCAATTCTGACTCTGAAGCCGAACCGAAAGCTACTGCAGCCGTGCCTGCTGCTCCCGCGGATGCCGCGTCCGACGCGAGTTGGGGCATCTCCGAAAATTCCTTTGACCCTTGGGCTGTCCCGGCAAAGCCAGTTGCGAAGGGGAATCATTTCGGTGGTAAGGCTCAGGGAAAGAAGAAACCAGTACAGACAAGTCTCTCCTCCAACTGGGCGGATCAGGTAGAGGCTGAGCTCGCTGCTGGCGGTAACGCGGATAATTTCACGACGGTCTCCTCCAAGCGCGGCTCTAAACGTGGCACTTCGACTGCGAGCTGGGGTACCGGCACTGCGAAATCGTCTACCAGCGGCTGGGGCAGTGCTGCTGGTAATTGATTTGCCTTGAACGTGCGCGTGTGTGTGTATGTTTTTTTTTCTGGAAATCTTGTACGATAGGTGATATCCCGATGTCCCTTTTACCCATGTTCTCGGTCTGATTGATTTGTTACTATGTGAGGTTTTGTTGTCATGTTTGCTATGCGTATGACTCCGTCGATATTTTTCCGAAAGAGAAAATCCTGTAACTACAAGTCTGTATGAAAAAAAAGTGCTGTGCGCCTATCTGTGTCCCGATCCTGTCCTCGAGTCTGAACTTGTATAGGCCGTCTTCTGTGGTTCATGGAGTTTGCCCTCGCGTAGATGTGCAGACCGTATTGTCATCCCGGCCCAGATCTCGTCCAAGAGTACGAGCTGGGGACGACCGACGAGCGCCCGCATCAGCGGGACTACGGTCTGTTCCCCGGGCGAAAGATCCACGAAACTGTGCCTTCGTCCACGTCTGCAAACGCGCCGTCTCCGTCGCTCAATCGTGATCGCTGAAACCCGTACCGCCAGTGACAAGCTTTTGTCCGTATTTGTCCTCTGCATATGGCTTGACTCGTTTTCGAGCGAGCTAGGCACCACGACCCATAGTGAAGTATATTTGACCTCGTGTCGTTGACGGTACTACAACGGGCAGCTACACTTCGGTAATATAAATTATGACAAGGTCTACTATATACGTTATGAAAAAGTCTGCTGCGTACCTTTATTTTTCTAGAAAGTATTAAGTGCGAGACAGCGGAAGCGAACTTGGGATGGTGTTTTGAAATGACCGGTGGAGGATAGTCTGGTGACCAGACTAGGTAGAGCGTTAACGTTGATCATAGATTGGTGACCAACCCGTGCTAAGAGGCACGCGGTTCATAGCTCGCCTCATCACAAGGATTGGTCACCAGTACTCTATGTTAATCAAGTGGTCTCGAATCATCCGATTTTGCTTTTAGGGTCTCTTCGGAAAGGCTCGAATGCTTCCCAAGTTCCGGTAACCAGAACCCGGTGCTTCCTAGATCGTCTTGTTCGAGATTAGAGACTGGCTATTCAGGTCAGTCACAATTCACGAAGATATCCAGTGTGGCGAACGTGGTTCAGGCCAAAAGTGGAGAGGTGTAGGGTGGTGATTATCTACATGCATTGCGGGTTGTCATGAGTGAGCCGCTCGGCGGGCGTAAACGTGTAACGAAGAGCGAGCGGGAAGAGTCCCAATGACTGCTTAGGTCATATCCTGCCAGGGAAGGCGCCGCGGCGCTACTAATTACACATCCAGCATTGACACTGATATAGCAAATTGTCATCGAGCTGTGAGATCCATGATTCGATGCACCCAGCATCTCACTGAACATGGTCTACTCCCCACAGGACGTCTATGGGAGGCATCTCATCTCAGGTCGCGGATACCCGCTGTGGACACCAGAGCCCAACATGAGCCTTCCAGATGTCTATGTTCGGGAAGGGCTCAAGATCGGAGATGTTGGCGTCGTCGTCCCAGAAGATGGTAGTTTTGACGTCTTCTTCAATGTGTGCTTACCCCCTACACATTCGCTTCATCGAGAAACTGGCGTGCCCAACAACTTTACCCCCATTCTACTCAGCAGTAGGGATATTACCAAATATCCCGAGGCCGAGAGTGCGGGTCGTATCATTTCGACTTCCTCCATGACAAGGGTGAGGAACACGAATGAATCCGATGAAGATCTAGCAAGGTGTGGCATGGTCCCACCGTCGTGAGGGACCTGGTTGTACTGACTTTGACGAAGGCGCGCGCAACCAGGTCCTCTGAACTATGAGTTCACGCTGTCTTCCCAGGAAGGGGCGGTTCTCATTCTTCCTGAAGGTGCTGAACGCTACTATCTCCGAAATGAACGTCTATTTCTAGATCAAGCGATCCAGCATGCGGTGGACTGGTACACCTTTGCGGAGCAATGTCTCGGTCGCATCATCAGCCATGATTCCCTCTATTTGATCACCGGGTTTTACAAGGCACGTTCTTGGTCCCTTGCTGCATATCAGCAGGGTGCTGGTAGAGGTGAAGCCTCGGCCCAATTCAAGGCTCTGCAAGTCGGTAGAGGTAACATCGCAGCGAGTTATACTTGGGAGACCACAGGGACCATGGATTGGCGTGCAGGCCCTTCAGACCAGTACTATAATGGGATACCAAACCAAACCGTGTTCATACAAGGGTTCAAAATTGCCATTCGGGAGGGCATATTGGGTACAAAATGGGTCAATGTCAAGGCAGATTTCCCTTACGTACAACCCTACCGTGTCGACTTTTCCAGCGGTTCATGGTTTTCGAGCCTATGGGGTGGAGGATCTGGTTCGACGACCAATACCCCGAAAGGGACGGGTACCAACGTGAACATGGACACTACCGAGAGCAACCTTCCCGTCGATGAAGGTGACGACATCCGTGAGGACATTACGATCCATCGCTTTCCGCATGTGACAAAGGTGGGTTCCTAGTTTTCAGAGGTCGAATTTTTGAGGACTATGAAAGTGTCCAGCCCTTCCATCCATCCGACATTATTAATCAACATTTGTTACGGGAGGTGTGTATCGAAGGAGCTAGAAGCTAGCGTAGCCGATATTTCCTCATGCAGGTTCCTTCTGCTACCGTTGCAGTTACCCACGACAGTCAATGGACTACGCTGCTCGAAAGGGTCCGTTTATCGCCGCTTCCACAACCTTCTGAATGTCGACCGTGCTATCGCAGGGAGTGCTCAAACCTGGAGAACTACCACAAGAAGACCGCCTCATAGCGGGTGTGACCAGCAACTACTCAACGGTGTTGGCACATAAAGGTGATATTCTTTTTCACAGGGTATGTGTTGATCGGGCTGACCTTCCTCAGGCGCAGTGTACTTGAAAAGCACTGCGATCGAGAATAATACTGACGATGATACGATAGCAGTGCCGATCTTTTCAGAAGAGCATCCTGAACTTTCCTTCATACCACCTGACACACCAACCCTGCAGCTGTCGGATCCAGATCTTCTGGCTACGAACGAGTGAGTACTTGTATCATTGGTCTGGCCAGGATCTTACTTACTGTCTATCAGTCCTTCCGCGATGCCGTACACCTGTGCCTATGGGAGCATTCCGTTTACCAATCCGGAGTCAAGTCATGCTATGTATCGCACGGCGCATGAGCTACAGGAGCATGTCACAGTTGCTCATCCAGACATTGTGGGAACGCACATGCCAGTGTTTCGCTGTGGGCTAGCAGGGTGCGGACTGTCTTGGAAGGTTTGTGTCTGATTTCTTTGTGGACACTAACACAACTGATGTACCCTCCAGCACATCCACGAACTGGAATACCATATTCAGTTGTAAGCCAAGCTTTTCTGATAGTTGTTGATTATAACTATATGCATGAACCCAGGATCCATTCCTCTGAATCTACGGAGGAAGAATTCCATAGAATGGAAACTAGAGCATTAGAGGACGAATTTGAACTCAAGAAACTAGACTCGATCACACCGGGTGCTTGGGATGAACCAACTGGCGCTGCGGCTTGGGAAACGACGAGCGCGTCAGGTTGGGACAACAAAGTTTTGGATCCAGAGGATCATTGGAAGCAGGACCAAGAGACCACAAAACCGGTATTGTGCAACGCACACGGAATCATTTGCAAGAATGGTATGTGCGCCGAGTACGCTAAACAGCTCCGCCTCGCCAAACAGGCCGAAGAAGCGGAGCAGCGCAAGGCTGCTGTTGATGTGGACAAGGGCAAGAGGGGTGGCCGCGCCAAGGGTCGGAGTGCCGATATGAAGAATGACAAGAACAAGCCGCTATACAGCCAGTTTGCGCCGGTCAAGACCAACTGGCGTGGGGTGCCACGCGCCATCGTCCCCGCTGATATTGTTAAGAAGCGGGAAACGACAAAGGTTGTCTTCAATGATGGATGAGGCACTTACCCATGTTCTCGATCTGACTGATTTGTTACCATATGAAGCTTCGTTGTCGTTTTTGCTACGCGTTGACTCCGTAGATATTTTTGCGAAAGAGAGGATCCTGTAACTACAAGTTTGTATGAAAAAAAAAGTGCTGTGCACCTGTGTCTTATACCTGCGTCCCGACCCCGTTCTCTAGTCTGAACTTGTATAGCCCGTCTTCTGTTGTCCATGGGACTTCCTCTTCCCAGTGGCTCACTACCACAACGGCCTGATCATATCCAACGCCGCCGTCGCGCAGATAGCGTCTTGCAGCGCGGACCATGTTGTCATCCATGCCAGCCCACACCTCATCCAAGAGTACGAGCTGGGGACGACCGACAAGCGCGCGCATGAGCAAGACCACGCTCTGTTCCCCAGGCGAAAGATCCACGAAACCGCGCTTCGAGAACGCCACGTCCACGTCTGCCAATGTGCCGTCCTCGCCTCTCGATCGTGATCGTGGTCCCGGAATGGGAATGGGCTTCCTCTGTCCCTCGCCAGTGTCAACAGCCCACGCGCGCGGACCGAGTCCAGAGAGGACCTCCCGAACGCGCTCGATGCGCCATCGTCGGACGTTGTCGTTGAGCTCGCCGTCTAGACCCCTTCCGACGTTGCTCTTCCCGCCCGGGACGAACGCGCCGTCGAACCCCGTACCGATGACGTCCCAGACGGTCGTCTGCGCTTGCCTCGGATACGCGTTTGCCAACTCGGGCGAGACGACGCCGATGAGCGAGCGGAGGTGGGGCATCGATATCCGTGGACGGGGACGCGAGAAGAGCTCGAGATGGGATTCGCCGCGTTGGGTGTATGACTGCGGGTGATCGCCTGTCACCAGGGATAGAAGTGTGGTTTTACCCGATCCTGGGATGATGGTGGTGTGCTTCGTTCAACGAGGGTGAGATGGTGAGGTGTGTAAAGAGGGTCCGTACCGTTTGCACCTTGGAGATGCCAACGCTGGCCTTCGCGGATGGTCCAGTTGATCGATTTAAGTACCTGCATTACAAGGTGAGACGAGTCTTGCGAGATGATGTTCACAGCTTTTTTACCTTGTGCTCGCCATAAGAGACGCCGACGTTCCTCAAAACGACGACGGGTTTTCCTTCGTGCTCTGTTCGTTTCGCTGAAGTGGTGGAGGCCATCAAGGTAGCTCTGTCTTCTTTAGCCTCATGGAGTTCCTGCTTTTCAATAATTTCTTCCTTGATTCCAGTAATAACCTTGCCATCGGAAACCAATGCGAGATGCGAGATCCAATCCGGAATAGGGTCCTGCATCCTGAGACCGATGATAATTCTTGGACGACGTGCTTCATGAAGAGATCGGAGGACGGACAGCAAGGTCGGTCGACTGTTCGTATCCAGGCCCGCTACGGAGTGCACATCAGTTTCGTGGGCGTCACTCGAGTATGGCGGACAGACTCAGAGGTTCGTCGAGTAGCAGGAGATCTGGCTGAGCAAGTATGGCTTTTACGATGCGTGCCCTGCGGGTCTGCCCATTGGACAGTGCCACCAGAGGTAGATCGAGGAGCGATGACAGACCCAATCTCGTGGACAACTCATCAAAGATGGCTTTTTTCACCTCGTCAGCAGCCAGTTCCTCTGGGGTCTTTGATACCTGTCCTTTGGGTCGAAGGTTTAGGAAGTCGTACTCTCCAAACATGCTCTCTCGGAGCGTGATGCGGTCTTCATCCCTGACAGCACCATATCGCTCGGTGTAGTCG
>JBBPQZ010000787.1:0-12080 GCA_038092795.1 Boletus rubissimus | reverse complement strand
TACACCCGTTCACGATCGCCAGCGTCAGCAAGACGGAGGAGGGCCTAGTTTTACTCTGCAAGAAAACTGGGAGCTGGACGACTAGGATGTACGAGATAGCCAATACATCAGTGTACGGCGAGCGGGGCCAAGAGCTTGGCAGGAGTGTCAAGGTGATGGTCGAAGGACCGTATGGTACGCACCCACGAGTTCCGCATGTTCCACGTTCGGACTGAGCTGTTTACAGGTGGTGTCGGTAACACTGTCATCCCAAGCTACTCCGGGGCCATGTTTGTTGTCGGGGGAAGCGGTGTAACGTTTGTGCTATCCATAATCCAAGATCTCGTCCAGTCTAGCAGTTCCAGCAATGTTACAAATATAGACATTATCTGGTGCATTGCTGACCCAGGTTTGTTTGTCTTTCGTCTTTTCTTTGCATAACGCTCATCGGGCTATTTAGCTTCTTTGACCCCCATGATCCCCCTTTTCACGGCTCTCATTTCCCAGTGTACTACCGCTCGCCTCCGCTTCTCAGTATTCTACACCCGCGCGTCCACGAAATCGTTTGATGGAATGTATCTCCCTCCAGGTATCACCCTCGTCCCCGGACGCCCCAAGATTACCAAACACCTTAACGGCCTCGTCAATTCCACGCTCAGTGGTGGCGGCTGCAGTGGTGTCTTCGTCGGTGTTTGTGGCCCTGTCTCTCTCGCCGGGTGCGTCAGCGAGACTGTAAGGCGCCTTGATCCGAAACTCAAGAGAGCCGTGGGTGGTGTCGAGCTTCACGAGGAGTAAGTTTGGTTGTCTACACCCCTAAGCGATCTCGGTGACTGATCCGTTGTCCGTATTTAGAGTGTTTGGATGGTGAAACACAGCAATGAGGTTCCGTTTGCCCATATATTGGATGACCCCCTCCATCACCCGTCTATTCCTGACCCCCTGTCGCGCTGGCGCGTTGGTCCGAAATCCGGATATACTTCTAGCAACTTTCCGACGCTCTGATTCTCTGATGGATGTAATGCACTGGTGCCGATATCTAAGATCTTCTCTACATCATTTGATATGGTGTATTTTACAAGGATGTGAGGTGGAATTAATATATTGTATTGTTCGTTCAAGGGTACTCTACCCTCGAGGACTCACGAAATCACCGGTTTAACATTTGTGCCTTTGTAGTCAAGTCTGAAGTTCCGAGCTTCAGAGTGACGAGAAAGGAAGAGGCTGCCACAATCTCTTCGAGGCAGATGTGACGAGTCCATAGGAAGAAGGTACTGGCAGCGTATATGAGTCGAACCCGGAACACGGTGGTCACATTAGTCAAATGGGACAGGGCGTATTCCTGGCCCTTCAATCACCCGAGCTCGAGCCCCTTCCTCCTGTGCAGCGGCGAACACGCTCGGTACAGGTATGCCGCAACAATCACCCCATCCTTCATGTACGTGGCCACCATCTATCCCGGTTCCCTCAGAAGAAGCTGGTGGGGATCTTCCGGTGTAAGGAAGGATAGAACCAAAGAGAAAGTGTTGCATGACGGGGAGTTTTCCGAGCACTTCGGCTTTGTACATCTTGATCATGCCCGCGTTGACTTTGTCCCAGGTTTTTACCTGCGAAAATATGGGTGAGCGGGATTTGATCAGGTGGTAGCAACGGAGAAGCCATTACGCACAGCTGATATATCGTCGAGCATCGGAGAATGCCATCGAAGTGATGCTGTCTTGACCTGAACAGCCAGCGAGTCCGTGCTTAGTCGAGGAAAAGATAATCAAGTACTCACAGAATTGATGAATTTTATGCAAGCAAAGTACATGTAATCCTTTGCGAGTTCGTCGACGATTTCAGGAACATGAATCGCCTTGGGTGAGGGATGCCCCGGAATACGTCTGGTGGTAGGTCCAGCATTTGTCCTCAACTGCGCTGAACCAAACAAGAACGGCAGGAAATGATAATCGTCGAGTCCCCATACACCATGAGACCCCGCAGGTTCAAGCCAGTACGTTGACTGGAGAACTCGCATGACCCGTACGTACCTTTATGAAGTTGAGCATAGAGCACTAGACATAATGACGTGTACCAACCGCCAGAACACCCAGATGACAAGCGATTTGTGATCACGTTCATCAACCACCCCGAGTTGTCTTAGGCAGTACCTAGACGAACCTCCAATGAGAACATGAAATATGTAAAGAGTATAGCAGCGTAGCTCACAGCCAGCATAGGAAATTGAGTTCCATCCCGCTTCCATAATCGATGCGTTCGCGGTTGCCCCACGAGTTGACGAAATATACCTGCAGTTCAGGGGCCGCAGCTTCAGGCACACCGAGTTCGGCGTGGAGGGTAGATGCTTGCTAGATTTGTGTCGTCTCAGGTACTCGGAGGATAATCGGGCAAACGATTCACCTTTTCTACCTTGTCGTAGAAGATCCTGAAAGCGGGATTCCCGAAGCGTGATGCCTTGTTGTCGATCGGAGGCGTTTGCGCAGCGATACCCTCAACTTGCTCCAATATGTTGAGGATAGGATCAATCTTCTACTCTTGCGCAGTATGGCCAGCTTCAATCGTCGACTTCAGGATGGAAACGAAACAAACGCACAGTGGCCTCGACGTCGTCCGTGAGCTTAACATTGATAACCGATTCGTTCAGTTGTTCGATGAACGTCACAAGGTTGGCGTGAGTCTGTGAGTTTTGAAAGTCCTCTAGTTGGCCACTGGATAGAATATGTTTGGTTGGTATTTTGAATGTCATCGTGGTCGCTGATCAAGTTAGACCCCGTACCAAGCCAGGGTAGCTTACTACATCATCCAAGACTGATCTATAATACCCTACTGGCTCGAAGACTTGATCATTAGTCAATGCATCATTCCTCACTGTATGTTCTACGGCACCCTGCGGGGCTCTCGTGATGTATATTTTAAGCTGATACTCCGATGTCAATGACCAAGTGCAAAGTAAAGTATCACCAAAGTTTTTAGCCTCATGTAGTGAACGCAGAGCTATCTTGGGGGTCCTGTGGTGCCTCTCGCAAATTCGTGGAGGTATAAAGATCATCTCTTGAGATGGTAAGAGAATGTGTTCATTTCTTTCTCCCTGACGCTTTCCCCTTGCCCTTGGAAAACGACTTGCCCTCAAATCCCGGTCGTGATTTGCCACTTCCACTTCTTCTTTTCTCATTTCGCCTCTCATTCCGCATGGCAATATTATCAGCTCGCTTCTTTTGTTTTGCGGCCATTGATGCAACAACCTGTTCCTTCCTTTCATCCCTGACCAAGTTATCAGTTGTCGCAACACGGTGAGCGACTGCATGAACTCACCAATTCTTTTTACCGCGTTCTTTCTCCTTCTCTTTTCGTTTGATCGCTTTCTTAAGTTGTCCTTCGTTGTCTTTGACCTTGACACCCTCTACACGAGCTTCGGCTTTCGCCCAGCGTTCTCGGTCTTCCACTGTCTTGCGTTTCTCTTCTGGAAGGGCCGCCAGCTTCTCCTTACGTGCGGTGAGTTGTGTAAGAGCCTGCGTAGGGTTTGATGAAGTCTTGAGTCGAGCAGCCTTTTTACTTGTTAAACCAGTAAGAGCAGAGAAAGCAATGTTGGTAAGGGGACCATCATGATTACCGGAGGGACCCGAAGAAGACGTCCCCGGTAGGTCTGTCACGAGTAATTGATTCTAAGAAGGAAGTCAGATACATCTCGTTTGGAGTAAACAGACATACCTTGGTAGATACAGGTTTGTTCTTCACGTCTTTCTCTTTTGTTTTCCCTTTGTCCTTTTTGCTCTCGGTTTCAATCCTTCTCCGCTCCCTTGTCTCCTTTCTGCGCTTTTCTCGCAATGCTGCACGTTGCTTCCGACGTTCCTCGAGTAGCTCATCTCTATCTCCTGGTTCGTCGTTCTGAGCGCCAGGACGACGAAGCGTTGCTATCCGCGCGTGCAACTTCTCCTTCAAGACTGCCACACTTTCCGCCTGAGGCATTGGAACCATCTCATCACGGATGTCCAGCACTACTGAGTTTTGAGAATAATCATCCTCTGAACCCTTTAGCCCGTCGACGTCCATCGCATCGTCGTCATCGTCGTCGTCCGAGTCTTCATGTCCTGACGATGAAGGCGTTTTCCGTTCTTGTTTGAGTACTGCTTCATTTTGGATATCTATGATCGATTTTTGGTTTGCCGGATCGAGCTAAGGCGACGAATCAACACGCGCCATGAGGTGGCGATTTTCGTTTCTGGACAGTCAGCAAAGCACACCTTTTCGCGTCTGGCTTTCTTAGAGGCCTCTTTAACCGCTTGTTTGGGTGCTTTTTGATTCTTGCTATGTTTTTGGTATCTGCTCGGTACCTACATAATTGAGTTGGCCGACGAACGCGAGATTTATTCCTGACGCGAAGGCGCACCGCAGTGTCCGCATTGTCTTCCTTGACCAAGTAATATTTTGGTGGTATGAGCCTCAGCAACGATTCAAAGGTATCGTTGTGCGTCTCGAGGGAGGTACGGAGAACGTCCTGGGAGGTGGGCATTTTGTGTAGGCACGGATTACTTTGGACAACCCGGGAAACAACTGAGCTTATGTAAGCTTCGGATAAACCCTTTCCGGCCAATGTTACCTGTTACCAGTTCCAGCAAGTTACAGGTTTCCCTACTACAAGTTTATAACCATGTTCTATGAACATCGAAGCGCCTTTCGAAGGAGTCCACCCACTGACACCGACGCTGGGTTCGGCTTATCATAGCTGGTGATGAAGGGGCCGCGATCGAATTTGAGGATGTCGATCAATATGACGAGGGGTTGGTGCAGGATGCAGAAATTCCAGTAGCCTAAGGGAGGAGATTAGTGCACTAGTGGAGGACAACGACTTTGTGTGAGGTACTATACTCCTCACGTTGACTCTGGTTAGGTCGCGAAACCTCCGTATCCTTACACCTCGAAGATGACTATGTGTAAGTATGTATTGTGACGCTTGGATGTTGCCTAGGGGGGATAGAGATGACGATTTGTATCACCAAGTCCTGATACCTAGGCAGGAGCATCCAACTACGAAGAGATTCTGCGCATCAGAGGATACAACCAGCAGTGGAGCAAGATCTTACCCTGTGAGGGAATGCATAAGCGTCATGAAGGTGGGTGGATGTCTGTCGTTCGTTTCCCACAGAAAATTGAATGAAAGTCATGCAATACCCTCTGGAGTAGAAGAGGCATTGTTTGCATGGCCCATATCACACTTTTCACTGAGAACGATCGGATTAAATCGGACAAGGTAGGCGAGTCGAGGGATGCCCGCGGAGCCTATCAAGCTTTGTCGTAGCGTTGCCGAGTATGCAGGGTGACTTAGAACTCGAGAGAGTGAGCCCTTTGTGGGGGCCGGGAACAAAATTCTCGCTATTGCTCCCCTCGTACTAATTCGACCTTTGTACTACGAAATATGTCTCAGATGTATAAGCCTTGTCCATGCCGATGAGGCCGAGCTTAGTTTGCTCGTATTTGTACTAATGGACAGTCGCCGTACTCCAACCAGCTTCCGTCAAAGATTCGTGATGGTTAAAAATTGAGATTCGACCTGCGCTTCCCGGTGCCCGGCTGAGAGCCTTGTGATAGAATTCCAGAGATGCTCAGTAGCGATGTGGGTTGGGCGGAGCAATCTGCGGTAGCCTAGCTTAAATATTAGGGATGTCCGAAGAGTTTCGCTAAAAAGGGTAGAAAACCTACGTGAAATCGGAGTGACGGCACCAACTAAGACTTCATCTAGTAGTACAATTGCTACTAGTTTGGCTTGTTGAAGGGCCAGAGAAAATCGTCTATGAGCACGCGTCGACTTTGCAGGATAAAACCCAGTGGAAATGGTCAGAGGAGAGCGAGTATCCAACCAGCGTTGGCTTTTTGTGCAAGCACGTACGTGTAAAGACACTCGTGAAAGGGTCAAATCGTAAATATTCAAGTAGTGTTGTAAAGGCGTGGCTGTGCTAATCAGAATCCAGTTGCCACAACCAGTTCAACTTGGGTTGGTGTTGTCCGACGGTTCAGCCAGTATTCATTCTCTTCTTGATTGACGGAGGCACCGTAAGCTATGTCGTTAAAATGAAACGCAAGCTAATGATGATATTGCAGCTGTCAAACTCTGAGGTCTGGACCGGTCTAACGCCTAAGTTTCAGGACGGCTGACTCTACATACGTGAAAGCGCAAGTACACTCCTGCTTCGTGGTTTCTTCATCAATGCCTCATTACAGCGTGCAGAACAATCATTGTTCCTTACGGACGTGTTTCAGTCTGGGATTCTGCTTCTCATTCTTCGGCTTCACAGGCCCATTCGTCTTTGATAGTGCTACGTGTCGCCATCAAAACTGACACTCTGGTTCCGAACTTCCGACATAACCGGCTACCATCATGTCTACAATGCACAGGCGCAAATCAAGTAATGAAACCCTTAATGATGATTCTGGTGTAGACCAAAGCAGTCGATTTACCCCAGCGGAGCCCTCTCTGTTTGTTCAGAATCCCACTATTCCTCCCTCTCCCCCAAGGAGCCGCGTCCACTCAGCCCCTCACTCCCACCCACCCTTGGGTCCTGGCATTCCAGCACGCAGCAAGCCCAACGTACTTCCACCACTTGGCACGGGAATACCCACTCGTCGACCACCAAGTGTCAGTCTCCAATCTCCAACTTCTCCTTTCCGTACATCATTTCTCCCACCCAACAACACGGCCGCCCATTCTCGTACCAGATCAATCTCCTCTGGGCCATTTGTCCCGTCAGTTCCTTCTCCGCTTGCTTCCTCTTTTCCCGTCCATGTTCCATTGCATCCGTTCCCTTCTGGTGGTACTCCCGAGATCCATGTGTCGGATGGCGATGGGCGCGTTCCGCCTGGTCACACCAGACGACATTCGCGCCTCCACTCCAGGAACCTGTCTATATTCTTTCCTAGACCGCACGCTACTATTTCCGAGGATGAACGACCTGGAGATGAAGAAGCTCCACCACCTTCCCCAGATCCGATGCTAATTCCGGCCTCACAATCTGACGGGATCGTCAAGCCCGGTGCTCAAGCTGGCCAAGAATTTAACGCTGGTTTCACATTCGGCGGTTTGCCGAAATCAAACTCGGAGCCCAATGGTATACGAACGTCAAGTTCTGAAGTCATCGCAAGACGTGGCCATCATCATAAACATTCGCTCTCACACAATTTCTTTTCATTCCTTGAGCCTGGGCAGCCACATGCACTGAAAATACCGACTAAGGAGCAGGGTCTGCAAGCTGCACCTACGCCCACGCCGATCTCTCCATGGACTCCAAACCCGAATGCGGGAAAGCTCTTCCCGACAACCGAGCTTATCCCACGTTCCCAATCCAAGTCTCCTGCAGGTTCGTTGTCGAACTCGATATCGTCCCCCCAATCTAGCGATGTCACATTTGAGGGCAAGAATGTGTCCTCTGCAGGAACCGCTGCTATGATCACCGCTTCTGCTCAATTTGCTCTGGGTGCATTGTTATGGACACGTGGTCAGAGTATTGGCTCGCTTGCTTGTACAGGATTGGGTTATTGGGTCGTTTTTGACGCATTGGGCGTTGCTGGGCCTGTTATTATTGCAAGACAAATGAGAGGGAAGATGAATGGGATGTATGGGTGGGTCTGATCATCTATCACTTCTCTGACGCGACTGAGCGTATTGAGTTTAGTCCCGCGCGTCGTGGGACAACACTGCTCTTTGCTCAGTGTGTGTATTTGATGTTTGCGGGTGTCTATGTCGCGAAAGAGGCCGTCGAGCATTTATTGTTGTCTGCTGGAGGTAATACCCACGGACATGGCCATGGCGGTGGTGCTGTAAGAGGTGCTAGTGATGGGCACCATCATCATTGGGGCGACGAAAATCCCGAGACGCTCGGGTGAGTTACTGATCGAGACTCCCTTCACTATAGTGGACTTACCAATTATTCAGTCTTCGCTTCCCTGTCCTGCTCATCTGTCTGGTCCTTCTCTCATTAGTAGGCACCTCTGCGGTGTTCGGTCAACACGAGGTGCTAGTGAGCAGTAGGTCCAAGCCCACTCTTTCTCACGCCTCGCACCTGAGTCACCTGGCCCCTAATAGTAACCAATAAACATATCCCTTCCCCCCTCTCTTTCTTACGACGTGGACACCAAGCACCTCCGCCGGCAGAGGGTCGAACAGGGGTTCACCGGATCTTTCGGAACCCGTATGCACTTCCGCCAATTTTATTCTGCCTGGCGATCTTAGGCGCCGAGATGGTTCTAGATGTGTAAGTGTAAAAAGTTTATTTCCCGTTCTTGGCTCGTCTGAGACCCTATTCAATTGCGATCGTGATCGTAGGGCACACTATGCACCCTTCGATCTTGCCCTTGCTGCGCTGGAAGTGATCGTTACTGCGCATGTGGCATTTGCTGCCTGCGTTGTGCTTGGCGGGGTTTTGCTGCAGACAGCGCCGCCGATGATACCCCCTGGATTGAATAAGGGCGGATTGATGGTCCCCGTAGGGATTAGTGGGCCTGCTGGGCGAATGGAGGGGTTCTGGAGGGTCGTTAGAGAGGTACGTGAAGTGAAACGGTATAAACTGGTATCTATGTGAGGCGGCTGAACCGAAACGCGCTAGATTGAGCGTCATGAGCATGTCGTACATTTGCCAGCACCACATGTTTGGCAGGTCGCACCTGCCGGGCAGCCACGATCCGTGGATGTGCACTCATCACAGATTGACTCTGTTGACACTCACGCGCATTCAAACGGCCATGCTCATCATACCCATTCTCATAATCATGGTTTACACGCGCATGGTCACCCGGGCGATCACGCAAAACCCATTCAGAGCGGTCTGCGAACGATATCACCCGGACTCATTATCACGCTCTCACCTCACGTGCGGTCAACCCTCCCAGATACTGACGTTCTGGCGTTGACGCAATGGGCAAGTTCACGCGTGCTTGGGGCGTTCGCAAAGAGCGGTTGTGGTAAGGATGGAGAGTGTGCAGAAGTAGAGGTTACTGTAGGTGTTGTGAGGGCATAGCGATGCGTACTTGTCGATCGTAAGTGGTCCCGAGCCATTAGATTTGTTTTCAATGAAACCAAAGTAGCGCATGTTTTCAGGTTCACATCGATCACTGATCGGCTATGGCCAGGTGCGGTCTGGGGTAGCGGATTAACGTTGATTTATTCGTGCGCGGCACTCGTGGATACACCCCAGTTCGGTGTTGCGACCCTAGTAACTTCTCATTCTGTCAATTTAAGGGATTGCCGTTCGAGCCAAGATCTTTGAGCGCCGGCGAGGGTCTGAACAAAGTGGATCGAGGGTGAAGTCACTCGATCTGGGCCATTGAATTAGACGGAAGGCCCCGATTAGGCAAGCATAGTATTGAATGGATGTGACGTCGACCTCGTCAAGCACTCCAGAGGGGCCATCAAGGGCGAGCATAAAAGTCCAGTGACCAGCTTCTCGTCAGTTGTCAACCCCAGGGCTTCCTCCCTTTTGCACCCTTAGCCACCTCACGAAAATCTCAACCACGCAGTCTCTTTTCAGGTTTTTTAACTCCAGCATGTCGTCCTCAGGTCCGATGTCCTTGAAAATCGAGGGTCAGTCACCATTTGTCGATTGCAGGTATCGTCCCTGAGCTGAAGCTCTTGTGCGCTTTTGCAGGAACCGTTGTTGTCACGGGTGGCAACCGTGGCATTGGCAAAGCCTTTAGCTATGCCCTTGCTCAGTCAGGCGCGAATGTTGCCATGATCTACAGGTCCGTTTCGACAGTTCTTTCTTCATTCTTTTCTCACTTGCCACGTCCGCCGCTCAGGAAATCCACGGATGCTCCTGATGTAGCCAAGGAAATTCAGGACAAATTCCAAAATGTCAAAGTCCGCGTAAGTTCTCGCTGGATTCGCCCGCTGTATTTCTTTTCACTTCCTTCACTTCACAGGCCTACCAATGCGATGTATGCGATTTCGACAAGCTGCAAGAGACTTTCAGGCGGATCGAAACTGATCTCCAGAGCAGGATCACCGGTGTCATTGCCGTCCGTTTTCAGTCGTTGCTGAATTGAATGCCTCTTGCTGATTCGCGCTTTAGAACGCCGGCGTCTCCGTTGTCAAGCCTGCATTGGATCTGTCTCATGACGAGTTCCAGAAGGTTTTTGGTGTCAACGTCTATGGCGTGTTCAACACCTGCCGCGCAGCTGCTAAGTGGGTAATTTTTTTTTTTGGTTGCAACGTTGACGTGGACCTGCGCTGTAGGCTTTGGACGGAGCGCAACCAGGATGGCTCTATCGTCATCACTGCATCGATGAGCGCGCAAATCATTAACCAGTCTGCTCGCAACACGCCTTTGACTCAGGTTGGTGTCGCGTTCTCGCCGCATGGAGCTTTTGGGAACTGAATTTCGGCAAAGGCATTCTATAACTCGTCCAAGGCCGCAGTCCGCAACCTCGCGAGGGCACTCGCTGCTGAGTGGGCCGAGAGGCACATCCGAGTGAACACCGTCTCTCCCGGTTACGGTGCGTTGCTTTGATTTTATCCCTATACTTGACCCTGACGGCGACGTTGTAGTGCAAACTGACCAGACCAAGGACATGCCAAAGAATATCCTGCAACACCAGAAGGATAATGTTCCCCTCCGCCGATTCGCAGAGGTCAGAATTATTGTCGTGGCGTGCAGCATCTTTCTGATCTTGTTCATTCTTCTCAGCCGCGGGAGATTGCTGGCCAAGCCTTGCTTCTCCTATCCACGCATGCTAGCTACATGACGGGTGGTGACTACCTCGTCGACGGGTGTGCATCATTTAATCTTTGTCACTCTGTTAACGGAAGAGCTGACACCCTGATAGTGGCCAGCTCATCTGGTAAATCACTCGTCGATAGCGGCACTCGTGATACGAAAGAGGACTTTTTTTCGATGTAGCCATAGTATCTATATGTGTATTTTTAGGCAGTCAGTGAGAGAAGTGATGTATTAGTATTCTCGATGTAAAACAATCGAAGGATTTGATCGTGACAATTCCGCGGTGTGATTTGTTAGTCTCAGAAGGCAAGTATTTTTTCCATACGAGCGAAACTTTTCCAAGGATGGTAAAGAG
The DNA here is from genome assembly GCA_038092795.1 of Boletus rubissimus. Lineage (NCBI taxonomy): Eukaryota > Fungi > Basidiomycota > Agaricomycetes > Boletales > Boletaceae > Lanmaoa > Lanmaoa rubissima. Next base: position 1,046 of record JBBPQZ010000787.1, on the reverse strand, counting down.
TAGCTAAGTTCCTTCGTTAGATTTCCTCCCGTTCGTTCCCCTGAACTTTACGAACCCGAGATTCCCGAGCGAATCTTGCGAACGCGTCAAGCGCACAGCGTGTTCGTTTTCATTCCTTATGTAAACATCTCGTTGGTGTGTGGATGTACTAGCTAGTAGATCACGACTCCCCATCAATGTATTTACAACGGAAGCGAGGTAACCCTCGCATGACTAACCTCCACCCATAGAGGGTGTGGTGTTTTAACTGCTGCCCTTTGATAGACTAGTACGATTGACTAGTACAAGTTACCGGGTATGTGCGTGTTTGAGCTCGTCGCCACTGGAGTTGTGAAACGGGATGCCAGAAGAAGCGAACCCGCTTCTTCGTAGACTAGCACTGTCAGTTGAATTAAAAGACGCCACTAGAACTTAACAAGGTGAACACTACGAGTACAGGCCACACTGGGTGTTTCAACCTGAAAAATGTTCGAATTCGTTTTACGGCCAATGATGCTCGATGGCCTCTGGCAAACTTCATGGAGGTGCCATTATTTAGTTTTCCGAGATAAGTATCGGTATGCTCGAGCTCGTATTCGGTGAGCCCGACCAACCACTTTCCGTACCCATAACAACCGTCGACTTGCGATCCAAATATAGCGAGGGTAAGCTGTCTAGATGCAGTACTTCCCCTTCACTATTACTGTGGACTATATCGAGATCAACCGCTTTTGTTGTGTAAGTAGCGCGACGGTCCATTTGCTCCGACGGAATGGAATGTCCCCAATGTTCACATGGAGCGTCTTTAAATATGCACCATTTGAGCCCGTACGGGTCCGATGACGAAGATAGCGTACGGGATTCCGAGTGTCGTCGAATCTCGACTTGAGTGTGTACTCGGTTGATCAAGAGATCTCGGGTAACCGTCAAACTTGACATCGGCTAATTTTGCTAATGTAGTATGGCCTACGGGGGTACTTATATCCGCTGCCAGACTTGGGCTGAGAAAACATCATTTGATGAATTGGCTGTGGCCGCCGCATCAGAAGCCCCATTAGATGCACCAA
>JBBPQZ010000786.1:0-12086 GCA_038092795.1 Boletus rubissimus | reverse complement strand
CTCCTATCGCCATCACCACTTTCGCTAAAAACGACAAGCTGAGCGCAGATGAAAGCCATGATAATTGGCTCGCCTGGAAGACTCGTATCGTTTCCATACTCAAACATAAAAAGACTTACGATGTTGCAAACGGTACCTTCCCTAGGTCCCCAGGTCCCGTTTTGGACCCTGCCATCTCGGAATGGATAGACCGTGATCTCGCCACCACCGAGCAGATCCTTGTCGGACTTACCAACGATGAGGTAAACCATGTCTGAAACGAAACAAGGCCTTAGTAACAACCAACTTCTAAATACCCACGACGCCCCTGTCTTCCTTCAACAGTTTTTCCTTCGCTAGTCATGTGGACTCTACGCCGGGATTCAATGCATCCGCTTGGATGCAGCAATCTTATCTTATCTTATCCACACCAGATCCATTAATCTCGCCCCCACCACTCATCCACCTAGTTCCTTACCTTATTTTACCATGACGTCACCATTACGTAATCCTTCTACAACATTCTCCGACCTTCTGCGCCGCCCCTAAACTTGGTCTGTGCACACATAGTTACAGTATATAAAGTAGTCGATCCCACTTGTATTCTCCAGTTTCGGAATTCCATTTCTTTGACTCAAATATCACACTTAGTGACTTGTGTCTTTCAGTGGTCTTTTCATAATTCCGAAACTACTTTGTTGCCGGTCATCTCGACTCCCGACGCCCTCTCTTCGTCGTTACTCTTACAACCTTCGCCTGTTGACGTGCACTTCGCTGCATCGCTGTTTACTCCGTCCCACCCTCCTTCACATTCAGCTCGTACGGGGTCATTCCCTGGGCAACGCGCTCATCTATCCACACCGTCGCTCTTTGCGGTAGTGCTCTAGTCAGATCCCAGACTTAAGGGAAATCTCTCCTTCTTGGAGATAAAACGAGAGCAGACTGCAACCGCGCCCACTGCATTCATACGGTCGTCCGCCATTACAAATAAGGATAACGTTGCTACCGGGCATAGTGCACTAGCCCCCGTCGTCTGCTGAGTGCCTAGTGGTCTGTGTTGGTTCTACGCCGGTGAACCCAGGTTCTCGTGATTACCTGTGACGTCACGACTGACGAGGGCAGTATTCCCTTGAGCTGTAGTAAAGCTCTTCCGGTTCCTCCCCACTTGTCTACATCCATTTGCCGCTGGAGAACCAGAGGCTCTTTTTAGATCAATCTGTGTCAAATACTTCGACGTCTTCGCCAAAACCCAGTTAGGGTAGTTATCGAAGTCCTACAAAACCTTATCCCTGCCCTTCACTGTTACAACGACGCCTCTATCCTGCAAGCAGTGTGGGACCAGTGGGACGCCTGTACAGAGACTTCCTCCACCAGCTCATTTGAAAGCCCGGGTCCTCTATAAAAAGAAACAAAGAATCATCTATTGGATCCGCTACGATCTCCAACAAGAGGAAACCCAGATAACACAATACCTCCTGTATCTACGCCCAAAATCCACTCTCCGTCGCCCCGCCCGATATGTCTAAACACAGAACCCCGTCCCCATACGCTCGCCCTCCTTCGCGCATTGACGTCCAATCACCACAACCGGAGCGGGTCTCCGTGTTCTCAATGGAGAGCCTTGCTGGAGCCCTAGGCGACGTACCCATGGAAGGCACCAGCAAAACCCTGGTCGCCAAGCTGAGCATTCCCCTTCGCCCCTCCGTCCATTGCCCCATGCTTCCACCCGCCAACCTGCCAGCCACCTTCACAGCCGAACAGGTGGACCAGGCTCACCTCGACTTTGAGTATCTCAGTTGGAGGTACAATTATGCCAGGGAGTTTCCAGACAAACCCATGCCCCCCCTCCATCTTCGAAGGTTGTCTACGGGCCTCCCAAAAGCCAAGCCGCCTTCCGAAGGTGATCCGCCCCCACCTCCATCATTGCCATCCAGTGAAGGGCAGCCTCCTGGTGTGCCTTACCGCCCGCATGAGCCCATCCGCCGTCCAGAAAGGGACCAGAAGCTTGGAAAGTCCATCTACGCAAAGCCCGACTTCTACACGGGCGATAAGGAAAAATTCCAATCATGGTGGAGGCAGGTGACCGTGTACATGAGGGGATTCGAAAACGAGCCTTCAGCACGACAGAAGATCCTGATTATGACTTCGTACATGAAAGAAGAGAATCCCGCTGGGCGGTGGATAGACCTCCAGATCAGACGAAGGATCGACGAACATCAGGAGTTCTCCACGTTCAAGGCGAATCTAAAATGAGCATTCCAGCCAGCCAGCCTCAAGCGAAAGGCCCAAACTAAGCTCTTCGCGCTTAGGCAAGGAAACGACTCAGTAGAAGATTTTTTCACCAAGCTCTACCAGTACGTGGACGAGGCTGAATACGATACCATCGCGAATGGGCGTTTGCTGGTGGATCAAGTTCGCCGATGTGCCTGTCAGGTATTGGTGAACCACGCTGAGGACAACAACCACGCGCTGATCGACTCCGAAGACCTATTCGAGTGGGAAGAAGCACTCCAAAAGACTCAGGAGATACTCAGAGAACGGGGCGAAAGGAACCAGGCAGTTCGCCCTAACCCCACTCCTCAGCGATTTGTCCCTCGATGACCTCTAGCGCAATACACTCCGCCAGCTGAACCTCCTCCCACTGCCACCGCAGCCCCCCACCCGAACATGCCGGGCGTGTTCCCAGGACATGGAGCTCCTATGGAGCTCGATAAGGCATGTGCCGTGGGAATATGCCGGAGGTGTGGTAAGCCTTGGCCCTGCCAAGAGCACCCCCCGTGTCCGCGTGGCCTGAGAGCGCGAGCAGTGGAATGAAATGGACAAGTTATATCCCCCCAACAATTTCCTCAAATCCATGCCCTGATGAACACCGCTGAATTGCCTGAGCAGGAAACTCAGGCCACAATTACAGAAGTCGTGGAAGAGAATGTGGACTCTGGATTGGGTTTTCAGTCTGTACAGTAGATACCAGTCGCTCTACTGTACCAAATAAGTCATTGTCGCCGATATCTGTACAAAGCAATCGATATACAATCTTGTCGCACCGTGACCAGACTGATCAAATTAACCGAGTGAATCTCCCCACAACGACGTTGGAGGTCGTAAGAACCAATAAGGAAATACCACTCCCAGTGCGAGAATCCCCGGGTGCGGCCGGGTACGATCTGTACACCTCTGAGGATGCAGTAGTTCCCGTGAAAGGACAAGCCCTTATAGCAACGGGGCTATCTATGAAAATCCCACCAGGCCATTACGGCCGAGTTGCACCAAGGAGTGGGCTAGCTGTCAAAAAGAAGCTGACCACAGGAGCGGGAGTGATAGACAGTGACTACCGAGGAGAAGTGAAAATTTTATTGTTCAACTTCTCCAATGAGGACTTCATAGCTAAAGCGGGCAAACGAGTAGCCCAACTGATCCTCAAAAAAATATCGACGCCCCCGGTAAAAGAAGTAAAATTGCTTGATAAGACTCAACGGGCAAACAAAGGATTCGGTAGCACCAGGACCTCCAAGGTAGGTGGTAATGAGGCTGCCGAGCGCCCTTCCACCAAGAACTGAAGGAGTAGGAACTTGGATCACTACTAGATGAATATGGTAGACCCCTGGACTATCAGGTGGATGAAAGCTCAGACAGACAACTCAGATACAACCTGAAACCTGGGACATCTGAGATCATTTGTCCATGAATCCAGGAAGGCCGAGGTAACCCCCAATCTACTCATGGATCTAAAACGAATGAGCGACTCCGATGCACACTGGATCTTGAGGGATCTTCAAAGACCCCCCAAGTATAAGAAGGCATTGGTTAGAAAAGAGCGAAACTCTCTCTCGATACCCGTGACCCTGAGGATGTCCAACGGAACAAGCGTGGAAGTCAAGGCACTAATTGACTCCGGCTGCACAGGATCATCAATACACGAGAAGTTCGTGGCTGAGAAGGGGGTAGTTACTCACGCCCTCCCACGACCTATGTCCATGTATAATGCCGACGGCTCCTTAAACCAATCGGGGAAGATCGAGAAGTTTGTCATCGTCGAAATGCAAATCAAGGACCACAAGGAACAGTTGGCCCTTGCCATTACCAATCTGGGACCAAATACCATCTTCTTAGGACACGACTGGTTAAAGGCCCACAACCCCAGCATAGATTGGAAAATGGGACGAATCTCATTCCGATGTGAGGAAGACCACATGCCTCGCCTGGAAAGTTGCGACGACAACGACGAGGAAGATGCCGAATTCATCCCGCACAATGGAGATCGGCTATTTAAACTTGATATGGAAGGCTATTTCCATAACACAGCCACCAATATAGCGGCCAAAGACTTCGTAACCAAAAAAAAAAAAACCTTCGAGGAAGCAGCCCCCAAGTATGTACACAATTACGCCGACGTGTTCGCCAAGGAAAGCTTTGACGAGCTCCCTCTGAGGCGACCATGGGATCACGCTATCGAACTCTTACCGGGAGACCATACGGTAGATTGCAAGGTCTATCTGTTAAACCCTGGGGAACAAGAAGAGTTAGATAAATTCCTTGAAGAGAATCTGAAGTCAGGACGTATCTGCCCATCTAAATCACCCTTCGCCTCAGCCTTCTTCTTCATCAAGAAGAAGGATGGCCGCCTCCGACCCGTACAGGATTACCGAAAGTTGAATGAAGTCACGAGACGAAATCGATATCCACTCCCCCTAATCGCCGAACTGGTGGACAAGCTCAAGTCCGCCAAGTACTACACCAAGTTCAATGTAAGATAGGGATACAATAACGTACGGATGGCAGAAGGAGACGAATGGAAGGCCACATTTAGAACTAACCGGGGCCTTTTCGAACCCCTGGTAATGTTCTTCAGGCTGTGTAACTTGCCGGCCACCTTTCAAACGATGATGAACTTGTTGTTCCGAGATCTGATTAACTGAGGAGTTGTAGTGGTTTATATAGACGACATCATGATTTTCACCAAAACCCTCGAAGAACACCAAAGGGTGGTATGAGAAGTACTCCAAATCCTACGAAATCACCATCTATACCTCTGACATGACAAATGCGATTTCGAGGTACAGGAAATGGAGTTCCTAGGACTCATCGTGTCACAAAACGAGGTAAAAATGGACAAGAAAAAGGTAGCAGCTATTAAAGACTGGCCAGTACCCACGTCCAAGAAAACCCTACGAGGCTTCCTAGGATTCCTAAACTTCTACCGACGGTTCATGAAAAACTTCACCCAAATCGCACACCCCCTGAGTAGCCTCACATCAGTAAAGAAGAACTTTGAATGGTCACCCAACTGCCAGAAGGCCTTTGAACAGCTCAAGGAAATGATCGCCACAACGCCCGCGCTAGCTATGCCCACAGACACCGACCCGTTCCGCATTGAAACTGACGGATCAGGAATCGGAGTAGGCGCGGTCCTATCACAAAAACAAGAAGGGATATGGCACCCAGTAGCGTTCATATCGAGATCCCTCAATGATGCAGAGCGCAACTACCACGCCGCGGATCTCGAAATGTTAGCAGTCATCTTCGCCCTCCAGGAATGGAGACAATACCTCCTTGAAGCTGTTCACCCTATTGAGGTGCTAATGGATCACAAGAACCTCGAGTTCTTCCAAAAGCCACAAGACCTCTCCTGCCGTCAAGCCAGATGGCAACAAATCGTCCAGGAATATAAGCTGTCATTCAATTATAGACCTGGAAAAACAAACCCAGCAGACCCTCTGTCCAGGAGGCCAGATTATGAGAAGGGGGTAAACACCGATAACAAGCAGCAGATCCTGCTGCCCGATTCCCTTTTCTCAGATCAGGGTGGTAACGTGGCTGCTGTGCGCCCTTCCACCCCAATTCAAATAAAGGCTGTCGCCTCAACAAGCATCCTCGATCGCATCAAGAAATTACAATACAAACTAGAACGATTTGCGAGAGAGGGGCTTGAAAAGGCTGAGTCACCCTGGACAAAAAAGGACGAGCTGGTAAGATGGAAGGATCTCATCTACATTCCAAACGACGCCAAGCTTAGAGAAGACATCATCAAAGCCAACCATGATCACCTGATCTCAGGACACCCGGGGGTCAGACGAACCCGAGATTTGATCATGAGCGAATACTATTGGCCGTCTTTGAGAAAGAATGTAGAAGAATACATAAAAGGGTGCGACGCGTGTCAAAAAGCCAAACCCAAAACAACCTCGACAACGACCTCCTTGCACCCGAACGAGATCCCATCGGCACCCTGGGAGATCATATCAGTGGACTTAATTGGACCCCTATCACAGTTGCAAGGAAAGAACACCATCCTAGTGGTAGTGGATTGGCTCTCCAAGATGATACATCTAATCCCCGCCACAGACACGATCACCTCCCAAGGGTAGCCATGGTGTTCCGAGATAATGTGTTCAAATTACACAGAACCCCCCGAAAGGTGATATCAGACCGAGGACCCCAGTTCGTGTCGTCATTTATGTGAGATCTCTACACCCTCCTGAAGATCGAGGCCAATCCGTCTACGGCATACCACCCCCAGACAGATGGGCAAACGGAGCGGATCAATCGAGAAGTCAAGAAATACCTCTGAATATACATAAACCACCGACAAACAGATTGGGCCGACTGGCTAGCAATAGCAGAGTTCGCACATAACTCCCAGACGACAAGCACGACGGGTGTATCTCCATTTATTCTCAACTTCGGGCAACAACCCACTATCCCCGCCCAAAGGAAAGAAGTCTGAAACGAATCCGCGACAACCTTCATGGAACAAATGAAGTCCAGTTACAAAGTGGCAAGAAAGGCGTTAGAAAAAGTGGCGGAGACGATGAAGAAGTCCCACAACCAAGAAGCAAGGAAAATCGAGGAGTACCAACCAGGCCAGAAGGTCCTCCTAGAGGCGAGAAACATCAAAACCGATAGGCCCACAAAAAAGTTCGATGACAAGAGGTATGGACCCTTCAAGGTGAAAGTGAAGGTGGGAACGGCAGCCTACAAGTTAGAACTGCTGAAAACGTGGAAGGGAATCCACCCGGTGTTCAACGAGTCCCTTCTCTCGCCCTACACAACAGGGACATACCCAAGCCAAGCCAAACCGAAACCACCCCCTCCAGTCATCGTCCAACAGGAAGAGGAGTATGAGGTGCAAGAAGTCGTAGATTCAAGGAAGCGATGAGGGAAAACTGAATACTTGGTGCATTGGAAGGACTACCCACGTGAAGAACGAACGTGGGAACCTAAGACGAACTTAACCCACGCCACCAAGAAAATCACAGACTTCCACCAGAAACACCCCAAGGCAGTTCACGTGCTCCAAGGTAATGAGGCTGCTGTGCGCCCTTCCTCCGAACCATGCGACTGTCCCCTCTGCACCACAAAAAAGGCCCTCTTCTCGGACAACGGCTTCAAATCCTTTGCCGCCTCCCTCAATCGCCTGCCCGACTCCCTGTTCAAAATACCCACACCCCGATCCGAACCAAAGCTTACCGGTATTCTGATCGATTGGGAGCTCGATCTTGAGAAGGGGGTAATGAAACGAAACAAGGCCTTAGTAACAACCAACTTCTAAATACCCACGACGCCCCTGTCTTCCTTCAACAGTTTTTCCTTCACTAGTCATGTGGACTCTACACCGGGATTCAATGCATCCGCTTGGATGCAGCAATCTTATCTTATCTTATCCACACCAGATCCATTAATCTCGCCCCCACCACTCATCCACCTAGTTCCTTATCTTATTTTACCATGACATCACCATTACGTAATCCTTCTACAACATTCTCCGACCTTCCGTGCCGCCCCTAAACTTGGTCTGTGCACACATAGTTACAGTATATAAAGTAGTCGATCCCACTTGTATTCTCCAGTTTCAGAATTCCATTTCTTTGACTCAAATATCACACTTAGTGACTTGTGTCTTTCAGTGGTCTTTTCAATGTCGTTAATTGCGACATGGCGGCGGAAATATGGTCGACGCTCCGCACTATACATGAACCTGCTCATGTCCAGCTTGGTCAGTTCTCCATCAGTATGCTGTGGAAGAAGCAGGCAACCGATGATACTGATATCACCGACCACCTCAACGAGCTGACCCATATATGTAATCTAATCGCTGCACAGGGAAAACACGTCTCAGACACTGACTTTAAAGACATCATGATCGAGACTCTCCCTCACTCGTGGAATCCTTTCGTCTCCTCTATCCTTGCACAAACAACCACGAAAGCGATGACTGTCACCCAACTAAAATCAACTATATCAGAAGAATATCAGCGCCTCAAAAGGCAAAACCAATCGACTGCTACTGCTTACGCTGCATCATCGCCTAGCACCAAAAAGGGAAAACCGGCGTGCAGCATCTGTGGGTGCCGCAACCACGTCACGAAGAACTGCCGATGGTATGGGAAAGACGCACCAAAGTGCGGTATCTGTGGCAAAATAGGTCACGAGGTGGATAAGTGCTGGAGAAACCCTGCTAATAAAGGAAAGGGGCATACTAATAAGGAACGAGACGAGAAGGGAAAGAAGAATCCCGCGTCGAGTTCAGGTAAAGGGAAAGGGAAGGCGCGCGCTAATGTCGCAGAGCAGGAATCGAGCAGCGATGGGGAACTCAAAAAGAGCTTCACTGCATTTGTCAATATATCTGATGAGGGCGAAATGTCAAAGGCCACTGAGGCCGATTTTTCTGCTTACTCATGGATTATAGATTCTGGTGCAACGACGCATATTTGCGCCAACCTTGAGGCATTTGCGACATATCAGTCCGCACCTCAGAAGGTCGTAAAAGGACTCGGCAATAAGCCTGTTGTCGCACGCAGACAGGGAACTGTTCTATTACGAACGTGCATAGACAACAAAGAGTATACATTACGACTAACACGAGTACTCTATATACCAGAGGCTCGTCAAAATCTCATCTCCGTTGGGCGGATTGACAGCACAGGTGGTCGTGTCACTTGTGATCACGGCCAAATGTTCCTGCGCAATTCAAATCATAAGCCCCTCGCTGTGGCGACCCTGAAAGATGGGTTATACTATCTTGATCGACGAGCCATCTCTCAAAATGCAGCCAATGTTGCCATCTCGGTCAAACGTGCCTGGACATGGGAAGAATGGCATCGTCGGCTAGGTCATATCGCCATCAGCGGACTGCGCAACTTACACAGGAAGAACCTCGTCGATGGTTTCTCGTTGCGTGATAGTCCACAGGACTTCGAATGTGAAGCTTGTATCAAAGCAAAGACGGAGAGGAAGTCAGTACCAAAAACATGCACTGCGCGTGAACGAAAACCAGGTGAACTCACCCATACAGATGTCTGGGGACCGGCGAGGGTATCATCCCTACACGGATACCGTTATTATGTTTCGTTCATAGACGAAGTGACCAGACACTGTACCATCAGCTTCATGAAAACCAAAGATGAGACACCTACTAAGGTAAAACAGTACTTAGCGTTAATCGAGCGCCAAAACTCGTTCATGCCAAAGGTGATACGTGCTGATAATGGCCGTGAGTATATTAATAAAGACTTACGGACATGGTGTCTCGATCGTGGAATCGAGATTCAGACGACAGCACCATACACGCCTAAGCAAAATGGTGTCGCCGAGCGCTGGAATAAAACTATTGTTGAGTTAGCACACTCAGTGATTTTCGCGCAACATATACCGAACGAACTGTGGCCTGAAGCTATGAGCCATGTCACTTATATTCGGAATTGTGCGTATTCACGTACTGTCCCTGATAAGACTCCCTACGAGAAATGGTCCGGTAAGTGACCAGATATCTCGTTTATCCAGGAGTTCGGGTGTCCTGTTTGGATCCTGAATCAGAAGCTAAACCCGTCCAAATTAAACGAGAAGGTAAAATGTCATACCTTCATAGGGTACGAAGATGGCCCCCGGGCCATAAAATATTATGATGCTGTTAAAAAGACAGTTAAAGTCAGTCGTGAGTACCATTGGCCTATGCGTGTCACCTCACCTCTTGCCGAGCACCGGTTTGAGGGGGAGAAAGGGATACAAGGGACACAGGACAAACCTCAGCCCAATGCACCTAATTTTCAGGCCCGAACTGGTATGAAACGGAATCTGACTGATCAAGCTGATATGAGAGCCAGCAAACATCAGAAAGATGACAAAATGGACGTACCTGTGCCTGAAAATGAAACGACGTCTGGCCCGAGTCAGCAAGACGACCGAGAAAGACAATCGTCTATAAACAATAGTGAGAAACATCAGGTGGATGAGCAGAGAGACTCACCATGTGTATCAAACGTATCCGATCACATGCAATCTGACAATCAGAAACCTGATGATCATCGCCGAGTGTCAGTAGAGGAAGTTCAGGACGAAGATGACATACCTGGACTCAACCATGACAATGATGACGATGATGACAAAAAGACCAATAGCGATGACTGTAATGAGTCAGCGTCAACAGCGGCCACTGCAATCTATACCGCATTCACTGAAACGAATATTAGTGGTAAAGATCCAAAATCACTTAAAGAAGCAATGAACTCACCTGAATGGCCTGAATGGGAGAGAGCCATTCAAACTGAGCTCGAGACGCTGCAGCACATGGGCACCTGGGAGCTGGTTGATGCTCCCGAAGATCGAAAGCCTATAACGAATAAATGGGTCTTCGTCAGAAAATATGATAAGGACGGAAACTTACAGAAGTATAAAGCCCATCTAGTTGCCAGAGGCTTCAGCCAAATGCCTGGCATGGATTTTAATGAGACGTTTTCCCCAGTAGTGCGGCTCAAGACGATACGTGCGATTCTTGCACTTGCTGTGGCTGAGAATTGGGAAATCCAACAGATGGATGTAAAAGGTGCTTACCTAAATGGGAAGCTAAAAGAAACTATCTATATGGATCAGCCCCAAGGTTACAGTGATGCGACATCCCGAGTATGTCACCTAATTAAAACACTATATGGACTCAAACAATCCGGCCAGGAATGGAATGAGGAACTCGATACCAAACTCAGTGGGATCGGATTCAAACGTCTATATACAGATCCTTGCGTCTATATACGGCGCGAAGGAAACTCCATCGAAATCATCACGGTATGGGTTGATGACCTTTTATTATTCATGAATAGCAAAGAAAAGATGGTCAAATTAAAGGACGACCTGAAACAGCTATTCGACATCACCGATCTCGGTGAACCAAATAAGCTCGTTGGGCTGGAATTCATGTGTGATTGAGAACGGGGAACGTTAACCATAAGGCAAACTCAATACATCGAGAGCCTACTCGAAAAATATCTGATGCATGATGGTAATGCTGTATCTACCCCACTCGATCCGAACACAAAACTCGAACCCTGCGAATCGAGCACTGAGCCAGCATCCCAATATGGGAACTACGCGTCGCTTACAGGATCCCTCATGTATGCTGCAATCGGAACTCGCCCCGACATCACATACGCTGTGAATAAGCTTTGTTCTTTCAACAGTAACCCAGATATGGTACATTGGACTGCTGCTAAACGTGTCCTGCGCTACCTACGAGGAACTAAAGAACTCAGCATCACATACACAAAAGGGAGTGCAAATGGTGAATTTCATGGATATGCTAATGCAAGTTTCGCCAGCAACCATGACCTAACATCAACAAGCGGTAATGTATTTATCCTGAACGGCGGTGCTATCACATGGGGCTCGAAGAAGGAACTTACTCCTGCGCTCTCGACCACAGAAGCTGAATTCAATTCGATGGCGCGCGCTGAAAAGGATATCATATGGCTACGAAACCTCTACAAAGAGATAGGCTACGAACCAAAGAAAGCCACGATATTGTACGGCAATAACAAATCCACAATCGCTATCATAACCAATGCCCAGTTTCACAAACGAGCTAAGTACTTCAACCTTAAAAATCTCCATATGAGGGGATCAATCCGGCTCGGTTGGGTAACACTCGTATATTGCCCTACAAACGAGATGACCGCTGACATCCTCACTAAAGCCCTATCTTGTCAGCCGCATATGCTCCACACCAAAAGACTCGGCCTCCACTCAGCTTGAGGGGGAGTGTTGGAGTACGGCGACTGTCCATTAGTGCAAATACGAGCAAACTAAGCTCGGCCTCATCGGCATGGACAATGGCTTATACA
>JBBPQZ010000785.1:0-12102 GCA_038092795.1 Boletus rubissimus | reverse complement strand
TCCCATCCCCTCCCTATTCCCCCGGTTGGCACCGGTAGCAGCAACAGCCACACAGCACTTTGTCTTGGAAGAAGCTGAGACATATTACAGGGACAAATTTGAAGTTGAAGCCAAGCAGTGTGCGGCCAAGGCTTTAAAAGGACACAGCATGTAGGAGTAGAGGATTCCTCTGTGCATGGACCTAGTTCTTCCATTTCTTCTTCTTTTACATCTTGTACTGAGTTTGATTTTCCTATTTCTGATTTATCTTCTGTATTACGTAGTTTGTCCATTTTTTCTGTGAGAGCATCTTAATTGAGCATGGCACTGGAATTACATAATAGTGTGCTTAATTCTCTCCAAAAACAACAAAAAATTAGTTCTATTTATAAACCCCTCTTGTGTGTCATGATTTCCCAGCATCGTGCAACGACATTGTCATTCAGCGGAGAGTTCTCGCTTGAGACTGTCATACATTGCCAGCAGAATGGTCAGTGGGAATGTCACCGGTTCAAAGCTCTCTTGGACTCTGGTGCTACCCATACATTCATTGATCAGGACTACATTATTCGTCATGGCATTCCTTTCTTTACCCTCGATAACCTGATTAAGATACATAACGCTGATGGATCAGAAGGCGCTATTGGCCAAATCCAGCATGCAGTAACTCTGATTGTGGAAATCGCTGGACACTTCGAAACTATAGATGCTTATATATCTAAATTGGGTACACATCGCATGATCGTCGGGTATGACTGGCTTTTCCGCCATAACCCCGAGATCGATTGGGTGCAGAAGACTATTTCATTTCCACGCTGCACTCAGTATTGCAAAATTATGGGTTCTGGACCACCTGCTTCTAATTATTTCGAACCTAGTCCTTCATTTTTACATACTATAGAGGAAGGACTCAAAGATCAAGTCCCTAAGGTGTACCACGAGTTCCTTGAAGTCTTCTCGGAACAGGAGTCAACATGAATGCCAATACGAAAGCCTTGGGATTATGCTGTAGATCTCAAGCAGGACTTTGTCCCAAAGAAGAGTCGAGTAATTCCTCTATTGGACATCGAAATGGACGAAGTTTGAGCATTCATCGATAAGGAGCTCAAGAAAGGTTATATTGCTCCTTCCAAATCACCTCAAACATCTCCAGTCTTCTTTATTCCAAAAAAGGATGGTGGAAAAAGGATGGTCATCAATTACTGTTATCTCAACGAGGGTACCATCAAGAATTCCTATCTGCTTCCTTTGATTCTACAGCTCATTGATTGGCTAAAAAATGCTGACATGTTTATGGCCCTGGACTTACGTTGGGATTACAATAATGTGTGAATCAAGGAAGGCAATGAATGGAAAGGTGCCTTCATTACCCCAATTGGAGCATATGAATCCACGGTAATGTATTTCAGCATGACTTATTCCCCTCCTACTTTCCAACAAATGATGAATGATATATTTAACGACATGTACGCAGTAGTAATTATTTATATTGACGATTGTATGATATTTACGTTGAAGACGACTCAGAAGGAGCACTGTTACGACTACCCAGGGTAGGAGTAATCGCTAAGGCCTTCAAAGACGAGGAGTCGAGTTGAAGCTCGACGACGCAGGGATCTAACGTGGGGATTCCTCCGTTAGCAAGAGTCGAGGGGATTCCTCGAAGGTATCAGTAAGCACGAGGGCAAACTGATCAAGGGTAGTCGGGTTGAGGACCGACACACAGTACTTCCATTGTGGGGATTCCTCCAACGGTGGTCAAGGTATCGGCAAGTCGAAGGACAAGCTGATCAAGGAAGCGATCTAGGGGTTTCCTAACCGCGGGCGAGTAAGACGAGAGTAGCAAGTAGATTGCTAAGCGGTGACGAAATACAGAGTATATCGAAGGAAGTCTAAACTAGCGATCTAGGTGATACTCAAGTCGTTTATATACGCAGTCTCCTTGCGCACGGACCTAAGTAAGAAATGCGAGGAAGACTAAGAAAGAAAGGATGACGTGTTACGGATCAAAGGAAGACGCGTCACGAAATGGAAAGAAGCCCGAAAAGGAAGGATGCGTAATGATGAAGATCAGAACACGCGGCTGACACATCGCGGGAGAATCAACGAGACAAATATGGCAATAGGATGCGCCATGGGTACGGAGGTAACTGGAGAAGCCAGCAGCGAAGAAAAGGAATGAAGTCCAAGGGGCGTTCTAGGACGGGTCCTAGAATGGATGGTAGTACATGGATTGAGCAAAGGTGAAAGAGAAGTACGAAAAAAAGGAAAAGTTGTAACAAGCACGAGGAGGTAGTAAAAGAGGTCCTATGTTGTTTACGCAATAATGACCTTTACATAAAACCCTACAAGTGTCACTTCTCGAAGGACAAAGTGGACTTTTTGGGAATGGTTGTATCTAAAAAGGGGGTAGAAATGCAGGAAAAGAAAGTCGCTGGAGTTATGGATTGGCCAGTTCCCACTCAGCTAAAACAGCTTCAAGGTTTCCTAGGACTTTGTAACTATTATAGGCATTTCATTTCGGGCTTTGCCGAGATCGCATGCCCCTTGAACGATTTTACCAAGAAAGACATTCTATTTACATGGGATCCCGGTCAACAAGTGGTGTTCGATGCCCTCAAAAAGAAATTCACTACCGCCCTGCTTCTCACATATCCTAATCGAGATCAAGAAGTACAGGTTGAAACAGATGCCTCAGATATTGCTACTGGAGCTGTGCTCTCCACTTTATGTAATGATGGTAACTGGCGTCCTATCACCTTTATTTCCCATTCCTTTGACAGCACCGAGCACAATTATCCTATTTATGACAAAGAATTGCTTGCAGTAATTCAGGCGCTGGAAGAGTGGTGCCATTACCTTATTGGTCGTGAAAGATTTGAAATCTGGACCAATCACAAGAACCTGGAGTATTGGAAGAAACCGCAAACTCTTAGCGGTCGGCAGGCTCGTTGGCATGCTGTGCTTCAGGAATTCAATTATCTATTTGTTTATAAACCAGGTTCTTTGAATGGTCAGGCCGATGCTCTTTCTCGTCGCCTGGACCATGGTGAGGCTGTGCAGGACCATAATGCTAATATCACAGTCCTGCCTCCCACTGTTTTCATTAATTCAGTCTCTCTTTCTTCGGACATCCTTTCGGAGTTGGAATTGGAGTTTGCTTCTCTTGGAGTGGATGCCGTGAATGACTTCCTTTTTGATGCTAATACGAACATTTTCAAAAATGACAAAAACAAAGTTTTCATACCTCCTTCCTTATGTACTCGTCTTCTCACACTATGCCACGATTCTCCTATCACCGGTCATGGCGGACATTCTAAAACTATTCACACTCTTACTCGATACTTTTCATGGCCCGGTGTCACCAAAAATGTTAAAACATATGTAGATAGCTGCCAAGTGTGTGCCCTCACAAAGGGAAAGTCAAAAGCACTGGCAGGAAAACTCCTTCCTTTACCTGTGGCCAAGAAACCATGAGAAGATCTTTCGGTTGATTTCATCATGGGATTACCTGAATCACATTCATTTACAGCTATTTGTGTGGTGGTAGATCGCTTCTCCAAAGAAGTTGTATTCATCCCCACTTACGATACTTGTTCTTCTTCAGACTTAGCAAAATTATTTAGAGATCACGTTTGGTCCATACATGGACTTCCTTCCATGCTCGTTTCTGATTGTGGTCCCCAATTTGTGTCTGCTTTTACCAAGGAGTTATGTAAACTCCTTGGTATCTCCCAAAAGATTTCCACAGCCTATCATCCACAAACTGATGGCCAAACAGAGCGCGTTAATCGAGATCTTGAGCAATACCTCTGTGCTTACGTTGGAAAGAAGCAACACAAATAGGTCAACTGGCTCAAAATGGCCCAATTCTCTCACAACAATACAGTCACTACCGCCACCGGCTCTATCCCTTTTAATATCACACGCAACTATGCCCCTCGCATGGGCTTTGAAGGGAGATTAGCTGGTTTTGCAGGAGAAATGGGCTGTTCTCACAAGGAGATAGAAGCAGCACTCGAAAATACCTGAGATCGCATGATTGCTTCTGTGGAGAAAAGTTGTTCCGAAGCCCCAAAGTATTTCATTGGTCAACAGGTCTGGCTATCTACCGATAAACTCAAACTTCCTTATATGGCAAAGAAATTAATTCAAAAATGGATTGGACCTTATGCTATTACCGTGGTCCTTCCTAACACCGTCACACTTAAACTTCCCAATGCAGTCTGCATTCATCCCACGGTCAACATCTCTCGTGTAAAGCCTTATCGGGAAACATTATCAGGACAGCCCAAAGTCCGTCCCGACGCGATTGAGGTAGACCAGAAAGGGGAAGAACAATTTGAGGTGGATTACATAGCCTCATCACATCTAAAGAATAGGAAGTTAGAATATTTGGTACATTGGAAGGGTTACGATGAAACCGATCGTACATGGGAATCTGCAGATATCATCAACACTGCCCCACTGGCAGTAGCCGATTTCCACAAATCTCATCCCTCTGCTCTTCATAAATTCCACGGTCTCATAGCATCTTCTTTCGCTTCTCTCTTCTCTCCTTTCGAGAACTTTATAGTCACAGAACCAACCACGACTCGTCCTGGAATTCGAGTCATAAAGAGGGGGTAGTGTTATAATACGAACATTTTCAAACATTTTCGGACTTGTACTCTTTCCTTTTCAGTCACGTGATCTGTGCACATGACCATGGTAACCCTCACATGACCAGGTCTAGAACTAATGACGTCATACCATGAGGTGACTGCGCCCTTTTAATTTCTGCTCTTCTCACACAGCCCCATTAATCTCCGTTATCTCTCTCTCACGATCATGAGACTACTTAGTCTATTTATGGTACTTTATCTCACGCATAGCATGGTCTGTGCACGCGCCTGTAACATATATAAGGTAGCACTTTGCGACTGGAATCCCCAGTCTAATCCATTTTTGTTCACCACGATAGTCATTGCCTTGGTCTTCTGGCCATTGTAGACTGTTACAACTCTTTCTTTTCTTCGTACTTCTCTTTCGCCTCTGCTCTATCCATGTACTACCATCTGTGCTAGGCCCCCTTATCCAAAGGATCCTAGCACATTCCACAGACTTTATTCCTTTTCTTCGCCTTGGGCTTCTCTGACTGCCTCCGTACCCGTGGCGCATCCTCTTACCATATTTGTCTCGTTGATTCTCCTGCGATACGACGGCCGCATGTTCTGCTCTTCATCATTACGTGTCCTTCCTTTTCGGGCTTCTTTCCATTCCATTATGCGTCTTCTTATGATCTGCAACGCATAACCCTTTCTCTTCTAGTTCTCCTCACATTTCTTACTACGGTCCGTGCGCGAGGAGACTGTGTACATAAACAATTCGAGTACCATGTAGATTGCTAGTTTAGACCTCCTTCAAGCTACCCTGTATCTCGTCGCCGCCTAGCAATCTATTTGCCTCTTCCGTCTTATTCGCCCTGCGATTAGGAAAACCCTAGATTGCTTCCTTGATCGACTTGTCCTTCGACTCGTCAATACCTTGTCCACCGTTGGAGGAATCCCCACAATGGAAGTACTGCATGTCAGACCCAACCCGACTCCCTTGATCAGTTCGCTCCTGCTTACTGATATCTTCAAGGAATCCCCTTAACCCTTGCTGATGGAGGAATCCCCATGTCAGAACTCCTGCGTCGTCAGCTCTCAACCTGACTCCTTGTCATTGAAGGCCTCTTACGATTACTCCTACCCCGGGTAGTTATAACAAAAGGTCTAAACTCTCTAGCTGAGGCTATCGCCGTGTAAGCCTCCACCATTTACCCTCAGCGTAACCACCCCACATGGGGACTTTATCGTCCTGCACCTGCTGAACCTTCTTCCCCAGAGGAATCAGATGAGTCTACCCATCTAGAGGATCAGGAACCAGATGAACTTGCTGCTCAGATCGAGCATACTCTCCACCACCAGACTGCAGAACAACGAGACTGGAATCTAGCCGCTACCCTCTCCCGTAGCCTCTCTATCCCGTCCGCGCCGACAACCGCCCCCTCCTCTCCTACTCCTACACGTTCTGCCCGTCCTGGTCCTCCTTGTGTTGTTTCTTCTATCGCTGGTACTCTTACTAGCCTTCCAGTTCGTCCTCCTCCTATTCCTTCCCTACCTCCATCCTCGCTGATAATGTCCTCCCATCCTGCTGAGCTCCACCTCAGTGCTCCCGAGATCTTTGATGGCTCTTACGACAAAGCCATACCCTGGTTAAACACCGTATTATTCTACACTACAATAAACGACGCCATCTACAACTCTGACCCTAAAAAGGTCGCCTTCGCCCTGTCTTTTATGACCAAGGGATCTGCCCTCACTTGGGCAAACACCTATTGAATGTCTACTATCAACACAGGCATTGCAACCATCAGCACCTGGGAAAACTTCGTCAAAGCTTTCAAGACCGCGTTCGAACACCACGACATGGTCAACAATGCAATCACTTGGCTCACCACCAAGCGTGTTCTCGTTGGTAAGAACAGTGCTTACAACCCATCATTGAACTCCTATATAGCCGAGTTCAAAAACAAGGTCGCTACGTCACAAGTCCAGGACGACAACGTCCTGATCTCCTACTTCACTTCCAGACTACCTCCCACTCTCATGAGAAAGATTATGTCTATGGAAAAGGTTCCCTCGACTATCGAGGTATGGTACGACAAGGCCGTCCACTTCCAAACCCAATGGGATCACGCTGCTGAGTTATCGCGCCAATACTCTTGACCCTTGTACCAACCACACCAGAACTTTTCCTCTCCCTCTTGCACCCCCGCCAAGGACCCTGATGCCATGGACGTTGATGTCATCTGAGTTCCCAAAATGACCCTGGAAGAAAGGAAGCATTGTGTCGAGAAGAAACTTTGTTTCAGATGTCGTAAACCCGGCCACTCCGCCCCTACCTGCCCCACTTTCACAGCTGCCAAACTGGTCATAAAGGCGATCGGTCAGGATGACGATGAAGATTTTCCGCATCTTCAAGAGATAGATGATGACGATGAAGACGTCCCAGCAGTCAGGAGGGTTAGATTCAAAAAGATGGATTTTTAAATAGGGGAACTTCTTCGATGTGAGTCTTCCCTTCTTCTTCTTCCATGTGTGCACCTGTACTTGTAACGTCCACTACCAAGGCAATGCAAATCTCCATTCAAGTAATTGTACCCTCACACACACTGAAAGCCATTGACACCCGCGCCCTCATCAATAGTGGAGCCAACATCTCCTGTATCGACTAGGACTTCGCCCGAAAACACAAGCTTCCTCTTACAAAGCTTGACAAGCCTATCTATGCCCAGAACGCTGACAACTCCCTCAACAAGAAAGGCGCTATCCGGTACTCCTGCTTGCTGTTCCTCAATATTGAGGGAATAGCATGCCAAGTCAACTTCATGGTCATGTCCCTCAGGCGTGACAATGTCCTCCTTGGACTCCCTTGGTTGAAAGAAACCAACCCTGCCATCAACTGGACCAAACAGACCCTTTCACTCTCTGAAAGTCTCGACCAGTTGAAAGAACTCTACGCCTTGCACTCGACGGATTATGACCGTCACTCGTCCAAATTCTGGAAACCACCACCCCGCGCTCCTCGACATATCCACATCGACTCCGTCACCCACTCTCATTTGTTCGAATATAACAAATGGAGAGATCCCTCTGCCCACTGTCAACATGACAACAACATCCGGATCATGTTCCATATCATCAAAAGCGAATCTCGATATATCCCAAAGGGATCCCCAGTTATCAGACGCCTTACTCAGGCTACCGAACTTGCCATGGCTGCTGAGAAGGAGAAACCTAAACCAGTTCTCCCAGCAGAATACTCCGAATATGCTTCCGTCTTTTCAAAGGAAGCCACTGACCATGTCCCACCCTCACAGCCTTATGACCACGAAATTAACCTCAAGGATTCTTTTATTCCGAAGATCGGGAAACTCTATCCCCTCTCACCCGAGGAATGCACTGCCACCAAGTCCTTTTTACAGGAAAATCTAGATTGCGGCAAGATCCGCCCCTTAAAGTCCCCTCAAGCTTCCCTGTTCTTTTTCGTCAAAAAGAAGGACGGTGGCCTTCGCCCCTACCAAGACTATCATTATGTCAATGAACACACCGTTCATGACACATACCCCTTACCTCTTGTATCCGATCTCGTCAATAAACTCCGTGATGCCAAGGTCTTTACCAAGTTCGACGTTCGATGGGATACAACAATGTCTATATCAAGGACGGACACCAATGGAAGGCCGCCTTTATCACCCATAAGGGCCTTTTTGAGCCCACTGTAATGTTCTTCAGCCTCTGTAACTCACCTGCCACTTTCCAGAGATTCATGAATGATTCCTTCCGCGACATGATTGCTGAAGGATGGCTCGTCATATACATGGACAACCTCCATATTGCCTTCCCCGACGAAGCAACTCATACGGAACAAACTAAGCGCGTCCTCCAATGCATGACCAAGCTCGACTTGCACTTAAAGCTCGAAAAATGCAAGTTCGCTACCACCGAAGTAGAGTATCTCGGAATGATTGTCAAACCCGGACAACTCACCATGGACTTCGTCAAGCTTGATGGAATCGCCTCCTGGCCAGTCCCCTCCACTATCAAGGACATTAGGTTTTTTCTGGGTTTTGCCAATTTTTACCGACGATTCATCCCTGACTACTCTAACATCGCTTGCCCCCTCATAGACCTCACAAAGAAGCTTAGTTTGTGGTCCTGGTCACCAGCCTGTACCCACACCTTCAACACCCTCAAGGCACTTTTCCTCACGAAACCGGTATTACAAATGCTGAACCTTTCCGCCCCTTTCGCCATCGCCACCAATGCCTCGAAATACGCCTCTGGAGGTATCCTCCTTCAGACTGACGCCAATGGAGAATGGCATCCCTGTTTTTATATTTCTCAGTCGTTCTCTCCCGCTGAACGAAACTATGACATTTATGACAGAGAACTCCTTGCTGTAATCTATGGTTTGAAAGTGTGGCGCCACTACCTCCATGGCTCTGCTTTCTCAATTCAAACCTTCATGGATCACAAGAACCTGACCTATTTCCATCAGCCATAAACCCTTAACTGCCGCCAAGCCTGTTGGCTAATCGATCTTGCCAACTTCGACCTGAAAATGATCCACGTTCCTGGCACGCAACTTGCCAGTCCTGACGCTCTCTCTCGCCGGCCAGATCTTCTCCCGGCATCAGATCTCGACAACGAAGGTGTAACACTTCTCCTGCCTTCTCTTTTTATTAACACTATTGATGCTGCTCTCCATGAATGGATCAAAGAATCCTCCGAATCTGACTCCCTTGTTTGTCAGGCTCTCCAATCCATGAATGAGGAGATCCCTCCCACGTTCCGCTCCTGCCTCACCGACTGGCAACTTGATGCTGGTGTCCTGACCTACCAAGGTCGCGTTTATGTCCCTGCCGATGATTCCCTTCATCATTCTATTTTACAATGTTGCCATGATCACGTGACTGCCGGCCACCCCAGTTTTCTCAAAACTTGCCAGCTCGTTGCCGCTGAATTCTGGTGGCCAGGCCTTGCCACCTATGTTCATCGCTATGTTGAAGGCTGCACCACCTGCCAACAGGCGAAGTCCAATATGCACCCCTTCATTCCTCCACTCACTCCGATTAAATCCACTGCGTCTCACCCCTTCCAGCAGATCTCCTGTGATCTGATCACTGACCTCCCAGTCTCTTCCGGTTTTGACTCGCTCTTGGTCGTGGTCGACCACAGACTTACAAAGGGGGTAATTTTATGCCCTACTAAGAAATCTATCACCACCAAGGGAGTCACCACTCTCTTTTTCCACAAAGTCTTCCTTCACTTTGGTCTCTACGACAAAATCATCTCTGATCGAGGACCCCAATTCGCGAGTTCGTTCGCATGCGAGCTGGGAAGACTACTGCGATACGACCTATCCCTCTCCACTGTGTACCACCCACAGACCGACGGAGAGACCGAATGCGTCAACCAGGAAATTGAGACTTATCTCCACATCTACTGTGGATCCAACCCAGGGTCATGGGCAGATTCAATCTCCCATGCTGAATTCGTGCACAATCACTGCCCCCACTCCGTCACAGGCAAATCCCCCTTCTTCCTAATGATGGGATACGAACCCCACGCACTGCCACCAATCATTGCAAATTCGGATCTCCCCATAGTGGAAAATCGTCTGAAGACCCTTTCAGCTGCCCAAGATGAGGCTCTTGCCTCCCATGAACTAGCACATCAGATCATGACAGCCCGAACCAGACAACACTTCAAACCCTTCGCCCTAGGGGATAGGGTTTGGCTCGAAGCACAGAACCTGAAACGCTCTGTTGCAAATCCAAAGTTCACCTCCAAACGAGAGGGACCCTTTACTGTCACCAAGGTATTGTTCCCGATCATGTACCAACTACGCCTCCCCAAGGCCTGGAAGATCCACCCGGTATTCCATGCCTCGCTCCTCTCACCATATCGCGAGAACGACACTCATGGGGCTAACTACCCTACACCCCCTCCGGACTTAATAGACGGCGAAGAAGAATATGAAATCGAAAAGATCATCAAGCACAGAGGATCAATAGGACGATGTTCCTTCCTGATCTGTTGGAAAGGGTATACGACCGAAGAGGACTCCTGGGTTCTGGAGAGGCATCTAACAAATGCGGACTCCGCTCTCAAAGCATATAAGAACCTCTTCCCCTCCATCTTCTCGTCTTCCTCCAAGAACTGACATGGCCATTAACTTCACCCCCACCAACGAGATTCCTCACCTGACTCTTACCATCACCCAGATCTACGAACGATACCAAGTACCTCCTAGCTTCGCCTCTCCCCTCACCATTCCGTCTCCGCCCCACGACAACCAAACATTATTCTCCGAGGAACATGATACATTGTCTCCTCCAATTCCCGCTTCTCCTTCTTTTGTACATTCTTCCCCACTTGTTCCCTACGATAATATTACCAGCCTTGACGTTGCTCCACAACGTCCTCCTACTCCTCCTGTGGAGCGTCCAATTAGCTCTCCAGATGATGCTGAACAAGCCCCTCTCTTTGTAGATGTCCCGACCACCGCATACTGCCTCAGTGATGGTCCCCCTACCATCTTTGAGATCTGCGAGCTCACTGAGCTCATCACCGACTCCGGTCTTGCGACCACCCTCGACTACTACCTTGACTCGGCAT
Source organism: Boletus rubissimus (assembly GCA_038092795.1). Classification (NCBI taxonomy): domain Eukaryota; kingdom Fungi; phylum Basidiomycota; class Agaricomycetes; order Boletales; family Boletaceae; genus Lanmaoa; species Lanmaoa rubissima. The sequence goes on along the minus strand of JBBPQZ010000785.1, from coordinate 913 downwards.
CCCTCTTATACGCCCTCTATAGCGCCTACTTGGCGAACCTTAATATCATCACCCTCGCTCACGCTCCCACCGCAGACGCCAACTGGTCCTACGTGGCCCAATTCATCTACCAGGACGCCATGCAAGCCCAGTCCTGCCTCCTTGTAGCCCTCCACCAACTCGGCATGCTTACCCTCCTAAGGGACATGCGTCGCTACCTCCTGGCCATGGCCACTCAAACCCGTCCACTTACCTGTGAACTCTATGAAGTGCTTGCCGTTGAGCACTGTCGCACCTGTCAACATGCGACTCCAACAGTCTTCCTAGCCGAGGTCGAAAGACCAGCCCCTGCTGAACCCCTCACAGTTTTGCAGGCTCTCGTGGTACCCACCGCGCCAACCACCCCCTCCGCTTCCTCGACCCCTCTCAGGTCCAATGAAGACCGCCTTATGCAAAGAATTGAAAGTGCCTGGACTGGCGCTGACGGTCGCCTCCCCCTTCCAGACTCGCACCCCCAAGCCGGAGAACATTGTTACTCCTGCGGCCGTATCGGCCATTTCCAGCGTGACTGCCCTGTGCATCAATGCACGACCTGCCTTCGTTGGGCCTCCGGGCATATTGTTATAATATGAATATTTTCAAACATTTTCAGACTTGTACTTTTTCCTTTTCCAGTCACATGATCTGTGCACGTGACTGTGGTAACCCTCACATGACCAGGTCTAGAACCAATGATGTCATACCACGAGGTGGCCATGCCCTTTTAATTTCTGCTCTTCTCACACAGCCCCATTCATTTCCATTATCACTGTCTTCTTTGTAGGCAAATGCAATGGAACTAAAACAAAGTTCCCCAGACTTATGCCTTACCTACCCACAGATGTTACACTATAAGCTAGGGATAAATATCTCCTAGATGAATTCAATATCTAGA
>JBBPQZ010000784.1:0-12105 GCA_038092795.1 Boletus rubissimus | reverse complement strand
AGCCTTGTGGAAGTGATCAGACTCTTTAGAGGTAGTTCATAACACTTGGATTAGACTGCATACACAACGCTCAGGTCCCAGAGCTAAGGGAACAAGAGGTACTACCACTTGACGGTAGTGAGACCAGCACTTGTACCACGCTGTTTGTATACGGTCGTCCGCCGTCATAAATACGGATAAAGTTGCTGTCGGGCATAGAGCACTAGCCCCCGTTGTCTGTTGAGTGCCTAACAGTCCGTGGTGGTACTACGCCGGTGTACCCAGGTTCGCGTGATTACCTGTGATGTCACGTCTAACGCGGATAGTATTTCCGTACACCGTAGCCAGGCGGATCCGGTCTCCCCCATCATCGACTTCTCTTACGTAGTTTTATTCTGGATTATAGTTTAGGTCACTGCGGCCACCTCCATCGTTGCATTCGGAGAAGGAGATATTACCTCCGCTCCAAGAAGTATTTTCTCAGGCAGCAAGTTTGTAGGTTGCCCAGAGTGTGGTTGGAAAAGTCCACACAGTAAGCAGCTGAAAGAAGACGCTTTCAAGATTCCTCCCCGATCCCGTACCCACAAGGTCTATTGGCCTTCTCACGATAAACAACGCACCGAGCACCACTCCTTTTCCTTTGAACGCTTCAGTGTAGAACATTTCCGCTTCTATCTCCGCCCCACCCGTTACCTAAAACCCGTTGTCAAATATGTCGGCGTTGGTGGACTTAGACGATCTCGTCGCAAGGTTGTCCGCGCTAAACGTCAACCAAGAAAAGAACAACGTCACTAAGAAGATCGCTGACCCCGATAAATGGGATGGCGATCGATCCACCTTCCATCTTTGGTGGGTCAAGTTACGTCTTTGGGTAGATGCCCAAACGTGGAAATCGGACAAGCTGAGATGCATCGCTGTCCTTTCACGGTTCGAAAAGAAAGCGGATGGCTTTGCCCAGCTTACGCTGGAAAAGTACCTCGACGATGAGGAAACCGAGGTGAAGAACGCACAAGATGTTGTTATTGGAACCAAAGGAGATTCAGCTTGGCCAAGTTGGTCCAAGCTCCAAAAGGAGATTAAATCCTATTTCCGGATTGACGTACTCGCCCACGAGTCCCTCCGGAAGTTAGAAGGTCTTCGCCAAAACGGTCACCCAATTGATCTCTTCCTGCAACGTTTCGAAGTTCTTCAGAACGAGGCAAATATTGAGGATTACCATGCTAATACGCTCCTCAAGAAAGCGGTTGACTACCGCATCTATGAAAGAGTCCGGATAAACCATCCCGGAGTAGAGTTCGGAATCGACGATCTCAAAGAAAACTATAGATCCGTCGGTCAAGCCTACGAGCAAATGGCGATAGATCCGTCGGTCAAGCCTACGAGCAAATGGCGATAGAGCGTGGTCCCCCCTCAAACTCCTGTTTCGTTCCATGACCTCAGGGTCGTTACAATTATCTGCCTCCTTCTCACCCTCCCCCCTCTCAACGTCCGCAGTTTACGGCGGTAGGAACCCAACCGGGTCGCGGCGCTCCCATGGAGATAAGCGTGCAGCAAGCTGCACCAACAAGGCCTGACACGAGAACTTGTTTCTTGTGCAATCTCCCTGGGCATATCAAGCCCGACTGCCCCAAGAACCCTTACCGTCGTCTGCCCCGTCCTCCTCAGCAGCGTCAGCAGGTCGTATGGGATTACGACCAGGGAACTTACGTCCCGGTCCCCGAGTATTCCCAGGCGCAAGTGGCGCAACAATTCGTTTCTCGTCCCCTCCCCATTCCCCCGGTTATGGCACCGGTAGTAGCAACAGCCGCCCAGCAGTTTGTCTCGGATGAAGCCGAGGCTTATTACAGGGACAAATTTGAAGTCGAAGCCAAGCAACGCGTGGCAGAGGCTTTAAAAGGACACAGCACGTAGGAGTAGAAGGTTCCTCCGTGCACGGACCTATTTCATCTCCGTTATCTTCTTCTTCTCTTTCTTCTTGTGTTGATTCTGATTTTCCCATTTCCGATTTATCTTCTGTATTACGTACCATTTCTGCTTCTTCCGTGAGAGCGTCTCAATTGAGCGTGGCACCGGAACTAAAAAATAGTGTACTTAATTCTCTCCAAAAGCAACAAAAAATTAACTCTATCTATAAACCCCTCTCGTGTGTCATGACTTCCCAGCATCGCGCAACAACATTGTCATTCGGCGGAGAGTTCTCGCTTGAGACTGTCATACGTTGCCAGCAGGATGGTCAGTGGGAAAAGCACAAGTTTAGAGCTCTCCTAGACTCTGGTGCTACCCACACGTTCATTGATCGTGATTATGTTATTCGCCACGGCATTCCTTTCTTTACCCTAGACAACCCGATTAAGATACATAACGCTGATGGATCAGAAGGCGCTATTGGCCAAATCCAGCATGCAGTAACCCTGATCGTGGAAATCACAGGACATTACGAAACTTTGGACGCATATATATCTAAATTAGGTACACATCGCATGATCATCGGGTATGACTGGCTCTTCCGCCATAACCCTGAGGTCGACTGGGTGCAGCAAACTATTTCATTTCCGCGCTGCACACAGTATTGCAAAATTATGGGCGCTGGCCCTCCTGCTTCTAATTATTTCGATCCAGACAATGCTTTCTTATGTACTATTGAAGAAGAACTAAAAGAACAGGTTCTGGAAACCTATCACAAGTTCCTCGAGGTCTTCTCGGAACAGGAATTGACTAGAATGCCAATACGAAAGCCTTGGGATCACGCTGTAGATCTCAAGCCGGACTTCGTTCCGAAGAAGGGTCAAGTAATTCCCCTATCGGACATCGAAATGGACGAAGTTCGCGCATTCATAGATAAGGAGCTCAAAAAAGGATACATTGCTCCTTCCAAGTCGCCGCAAACTTCTCCCATCTTCTTTATTCCCAAAAAGGACGGTGGGAAATGGATGGTCATCGACTATCGTTACCTCAACGAGGGTACTGTCAAGAACTCCTATCCACTTCCCTTGATTCCGCAACTGATTGATCGGCTGAAAAATGCTGACATGTTCACGGCCCTTGACTTACGTTGGGGCTATAACAATGTACGGATCAAGGAAGGTGATGAATGGAAAGGTGCCTTCGTTACTCCAATCGGAGCTTACAAGCCAACGGTAATGTATTTTGGCATGACTAATTCTCCCCCCACTTTCCAACAAATGATGAATGACATTTTTAATGATATGTATGCTGTCGTAATTATTTATATCGACAATTGTATGATATTTACATCCAAGAAGACTCGGAAAGAGCACGAGGAGGTAGTAAAAGAGGTCTTACGTCGTTTATGCGATAACGATCTTTACGTTAAACCCTCTAAGTGTCACTTCTCAAAGGACAAGGTGGACTTTTTGGGCATGGTCATATCTAAAAAGGGGGTAGAAATGCAAGAAAAGAAAGTCGCTGGAGTCATAGATTGGCCTGTTCCCACACGGTTGAAACAACTCCAAGGATTCCTCGGTTTATGTAATTATTATAGGTGTTTCATTTCGGGCTTTGCCGAGATCGCACGCCCCTTGAATGATCTTACCAAGAAAGACGTTCCATTCACATGGGGTCCCGGTCAACAAGCGGTGTTCGATGCCCTCAAAAAGAAATTTACTACCGCCCCACTTCTGGCTTATCCTAATCGGAATCAAGAAGTTCGGGTCGAAACGGACGCCTCGGATATCGCTACTGGAGCTGTGCTCTCAACCTTATGTAATGATGGTAACTGGCATCCCATCGCCTTTATCTCCCACTCTTTTGATAGCGCAGAGCGCAACTACCCTATTTACGATAAAGAATTGCTTGCAGTAATTCGAGCGCTGGAAGAATGGCACCACTACCTTATTGGTCGAGAACGATTCGAAATCTGGACCGACCACAAAAATCTGGAGTATTGGAAGAAACCGCAGACTCTTAGCGGTCGGCAGGCTCGTTGGCATGCCGTACTCCAGGAATTCAACTATTTATTTGTTTACAAGCCGGGTTCTTCCAATGGTCGGGCTGATGCGCTCTCTCGTCACCCGGACCATGGTGAGGCTGTGCAAGATCATAACGCCAATATAACGGTCTTGCCTCCCACCGTTTTCATTAATTCGGTTTCTTTATCTTCGGACTTTCTTTCAGAATTAGAATCGGAATCTGCTTCTCTTGGAGTGGACGCCGTGGACGATTTCCTTTTCGATGCTACTACGAACATTTTCAAAAATAACAAAAACAAAGTTTTCGTACCTCCTTCTTTACGTACTCGTCTCCTCACTTTATGTCACGACTCTCCTATCGCTGGTCATGGCGGTCACTCTAAAACTATTCATACTCTCACTCGTTATTTCTCGTGGCCTGGTGTCACTAAAGACGTTCAAACATACGTAGACAGCTGTCAAGTGTGCGCCCTCACGAAGGGAAAGTCAAAAGCACTGGCAGGAAAACTTCTTCCTCTACCTGTGGCCAAAAAGCCATGGGAAGATCTTTCCGTCGATTTCATTACAGGTTTACCTGAATCCCATTCTTTTATGGCTATTTGTGTGGTAGTGGATCGCTTCTCCAAAGAAGTTGTATTCATTCCCACTTATGATACTTGTTCCTCTTCGGACTTAGCTAAACTATTTCGAGATCATGTTTGGTGTATCCACGGACTCCCTTCCACTTTAGTTTCAGATCGTGGTCCCCAATTCGTGTCTGCCTTTACCAAGGACTTATGTAAACTTCTTGGTATTTCCCAGAAGATTTCCACGGCCTATCATCTGCAAACCGATGGCCAAACGGAGCGTGTTAATAGAGATCTCGAACAATATCTCCGCGCTTACGTAGGAAAGAAGCAGCACGAATGGGCTGACTGCTCAAAATGGCTCAATTTTCCCATAACAATACCGTCACTACTGCCACCGGCTCCATCCCTTTCAATGTCACTCGTAATTACGCCCCTCGCATGGGCTTTGAAGGGAGATTAGCTGGGTTCGCAGGGGAAATGGGTTGTTCTCACAAGGAGATTGAAGAAGCACTCGAAAATACTCGAGATCGCATGATCGCTTCTGCAGAAAAGAGTCATTCCAATGCCCCGGAGTATTCTATTGGCCAGCAAGTCTGGTTATCTACCGACAAGCTCAAACTTCCTTATACGGCAAAGAAATTAACCCAGAAGTGGATTGGACCTTATGCTATCATCGTGGTCCTTCCTAATGCCGTTACGCTCAAACTCCCTAATGCCGTTCACATCCATCCCATGGTCAACATCTCTCACGTAAAACCATATCGTGAAACCTTGTCTGGACAGCCCAAAGTCCGACCTGATGCGATTGAGGTAGATCAAGAGGGAGAAGAGCAGTTCGAAGTGGACTATATCGCTTCATCCTGTCTCAAAAATAGAAAGTTGGAGTACCTGGTACACTGGAGAGGATATGATGAAACCGATCGTACATGGGAATCGTCAGACATAATCAATACTGCCCCTCTGGCAGTTGCCGACTTCCATAAATCTAATCCCTCCGCTCCTCGTAAACTCCGCGGTCTCACGGCCTCTTCTTTCGCCTCTCTTTTCTCTCCCTTCGAGAACTTTACAGTCACGGACCATACCACGACTTGCCTGGAATTCGAGTCTTAAAAAGGGGGTAGTGTTATAATACGAACATTTTCAAACTTTTTATCCTTGTCTTCTTTTCTTTTCCAGTCACGTGATCTGTGCACATGACCGTGGTAACCCTCACATGACCAGGTCTAGAACCAATGACGTCATACCATGAGGTGATCTCGCCCTTTTAATTTCTGCTCTTCTCACACAGCCCCTTTAATCTCCGTTGCTTCCTTTCTCACACTCGTGAGATCACTTAGTCTATTTATGGTAAATCATCCCATGCATAGCATGGTCTGTGCGCGAGCCTGTACAGTATATAAGGTAGCACATTGCGACTGGTATCCCAGTCTAATCCACTTTGTTCACCACTATAGGCATTGCCTTGGCCTTTGGTCATTGTAGCCTGTGTTGTTCGGAAAGGACCCACATACCCTCCTCATCAAGCCAGGACACATGTAGCCTGCAAGCAGATACCTGAGCCTTGTGGAAGTAATCAGACTCTTCAGAGGTAGTTCATAACAGAGAAGGTTCCTTCCACCATCGAGGTATGGTATGAGAAAGCAGTTCACTTCCAGACCCAATGGGATCATGCCGCTGAGTTATCGCGCCGATACTCCCGACCCTCGTACCAACCCCATCAGAACTTCTCCTCCCCTTCTTGCACCCCTGCCAAAGACCCTGACACCATGGACGTTAACATCATCCATATTCCAAAAATGACCCTGGAAGAAAGGAAGCGTTGTATCAAGAAGAAACTTTGTTTCCGATGCCATAAACCCAGCCACTCCTTCCTAGCCTGTCCCATCTACACAGCTGCCAAACCAGTCATAAAGATGATCGGTCAGGATGATGATGAAGATGTCCCAGTGGTCAGGAGGGTGAGATTCAAGAAGATGGATTTTTGAATAGGGGAACTTCTTCGATGTGAGTCTCCCCTTCTTCTCCTATGTGTGCACCTGTACTTGTAATATCCACTACCAAGGTAATGCAGATCCCTGTTCAAGTAATCGTACCCTCGCACACATTAAAAGCCATCAACATCCGTGCCCTCATTGATAGTGGAGCCGACATCTCCTATATTGACTGGGACTTCGCCCGCAAACACAAGCTTCCCCTCATGAAGCTCAACAAACCTATCTACACCCGGAACACCGACAATTCTCTCAACAAGAAAGGCGCTATTTGGTACTCTTGCTTACTGTTCCTCAACATTGAGGAAATAGCTCGACAAGTCAACTTCATGGTCATGTCCCTAGGATGTGACAATGTCCTCCTTGGACTCCTCTGGTTGAAAGAAACCAACCCTGCCATCGACTGGACTAAATGAACTTTGTCCCTCTTCGAAAGCCTTGACCAATCAAAAGAACTCTACGCCTTGCACTCAACAGATTACGACTGTCACTTGTCCAAATTCTAGAAACCTCCATCCCGCACCCCTCAACATATCCACATTGACTCTGTCATGCACTCCCATCTATTCGAATACAATGAATGGAGAGACCCCTCAGCCCATTGCCAGCATGATAACAACATCTGGATCATGTTCTGCATCATTAAAAGTGGATCTCGATATATCCCAAAAGGGTCCCCGGTCATTGGACGCCTTACCCAAGCCACTGAACTCGCCATGGCTGCTGAGAAGGAGAAACCCAAACCGGTCCTTCCAGCAGAATACTCTGAATTTGCTTCCGTCTTCTCAAAGAAAGCTACCAACCACGTACCACCCTCGTGGCCTTACGACCACAAGATCAACCTCAAAGATTCTTTCACTTCAAAGATCAGGAAACTCTATCCCCTCTCACCTGAAGAACATACTGCCACCGAATCCTTTTTACAGGAGAATCTAGATTGCAGCAAGATCCGTCCCTCAAAGTCCTCTCAAGCATCCCCATTCTTCTTTGTCAAAAAGAAGAATGGCAGCCTTCGCCCCTGCCAAGACTATCATTATGTCAACGAACACACCATTCGAGACGCCTACCCTCTACCCCTTGTATCCGATCTCGTTGATAAACTCCGTGATGCCAAGGTCTTTACCAAATTCGACGTTCGATGGGGATACAACAACGTCTGAATCAAGGATGGACACCAATGGAAAGCCGCCTTCATCACCCATAAGGGGCTTTTCAAACCCACTGTAATGTTTTTCAGTCTCTGTAACTCACCCACCATGTTCCAACGATTCATGAATGACTCCTTCTGCGATATGATCGCCAAAGGATGGCTCGTCATCTACATGGACGACCTCCTTATCGCTTTCCCAGATGAAGTGACACATACGGAATGAACTAAGCACATTCTCCAATGCATGACCGAGCTTGACTTGCATTTAAAGCTCAAAAAATGCAAGTTCACGACCACTGAGGTAGAGTATCTCAGGATGATTGTCAAACCTGGACAACTCGCCATGGACCCTGTCAAGCTTGATGGGATCGCCTCCTGGCTGGTACCCGCTACCATTAAGGACGTCTGGTCTTTCCTTGGCTTTGCCAATTTCTATCGACGTTTCATCCCTGATTATTCTAACATCGCCCGTCCCCTCATAGATCTCACCAAAAAGCTTAGTTTGTGGTCCTGGTCGCCAGCCTGTACTCATGCCTTCGACACCCTCAAGATGCTCTTCCTCAAGAAGCCGGTGTTACAAATGCTGAACCTCTCCATCCCTTTCGCCATCGCCACCGATGCCTCAAAATACGCTTCTGGGGGTATCCTCCTTCAGACCAACGCCAACGGAGAATGGCATCCTTGTTCATATATCTCTCAGTCATTCTCCCCCGCTGAACGAAACTATGACATCTATGACAGAGAACTCCTTGCCATGATTTGGGGATTAAAAGTGTGGTGCCATTACCTCCATGGCTCCACTTTCCCTATTCAAATATTCATGGATCACAAGAACCTCACGTATTTCCGACAGCCGCAAACCCTTAACCACCACCAAGCCCGCTGGCTAATTGACTTAGCTGACTTCGATTTCAAACTGATCCATGTTCCCGGCACGCAACTTGCTGGCCCTGATGTCCTATCTCGACGACTGGATCTCCTTCCCACATCGGATCTCGATAATGAAGGCGTAACTCTTCTCCTACCTTCCCTCTTCATTAATACTATTGACTCTGCTCTTCACGAACAGATCAAAGAATCCTCTGAGTCTGATGCCCTTGTCTGCCAAGCTCTCCAATCCATGAATAAAGAAATTCCACCTGCCTTCTGCTCCTGCCTTGCTGACTGGCAACTCGATGCCAGTGTCCTCACCTATCAGGGCTGTGTCTATATCCCCACCAATGACTCCCTCCATTGCTCTATTTTACAGCATTGCCACAACCATGAAACAGCTGGTCACCCCGGTTTCCTTAAGACCCATCAACTCGTCGCCACCGAATTTTGGTGGCCCGGCCTTGCCACTTATGTCTGTCACTATGTTGAGGGTTGTGCTGCCTGTCAACAGGCGAAATCCAATACTCACCCCTCCATTCCCCCCCTCACTCTGATCAAGTCCACCACGTCTCGCCCGTTCCAGCAGATCTCCTGTGATCTGATCACCGACCTCCCGGTCTCCTCCTCCGGTTTTGATTTGCTCTTGGTCATGGTTGACCACGGGCTTACAAAGGGGGTAATTTTATGCCCTACAAAGAAATCCATCACTGCCCTCTTTTTCCACAAAGTCTTCCTTCGCTTCGGCCTCTATGATAAAATCATCTCTGACCGAGGACCCTAGTTCACGAGTTCGTTCACCCATGAGCTGGGGAGACTACTACAATACGACCTGTCCCTCTCTATGGCATACCATCCACAGACCGACGGAGAGACTGAATGTGTAAACCAGGAAATTGAAACCTACCTCCGTATCTACTGCAGATCCAATCCAGGGTCATGGGCAGATTCGATCTCCCATGTCAAATTCGCTCACAACCATCGTTCCCATTCCGTCACTGGCAAATCCCCATTCTTCCTCATAATGGGATATGAATCCCATGCCCTACCGCCAATCATTGCCAATTCGGATCTCCCCACAGTAGAAGACCGCCTGAAGACTCTTTCAGCTGCCCGAGATGAGGCCCTCACCTCCCACAAGCTGGCATGTCAAACCATGTCAGCCCAAACCAGACGACACTTCAAACCCTTTGTTCTAGAGGATAGGGTATGGCTCGAGGCATGGAACCTAAAACGCTCCATTGCCAATCCCAAGTTCGCCTCCAAACGAGAGGGCTCCTTTTCCATCACCAAGGTATTGTTCCTGATCATATATCAACTACGCCTCCCCAAGACCTGGAAGATCCACCCAGTATTCCATGCCTCGCTTCTCTCACCATACCACGAGAACAACACTCATGGGGCTAACTACCCTACACCCCCTCCGGACCTAGTAGACAGTGAAGAAGAATATGAAATCGAGAAAATCATCAAATACAAAGGATCAAAAGGAAGGCATTCCTTTTTGATCTGTTGGAAAGGATATTTGACCAAAGAGGACTCCTGGGTTCCAGAGAGACATTTGACCAATGCGGACTCCGCCCTCAAAGCGTATAAAGCCCTCTTTCCCTCTGTCTTCTCCTCATCCTCTCGGAACTAACATGGCCATCGAATTCACTCCCATCACAGAAATTCCCCACTTGACTCTCACCATTGCCCAGATCTACAAACGATACCAAGTACCTCCTGGCTTCGCCTCTCCTCTCGCCATTCCATCCCTGCCTCATGAAAACCAAATGTTGTTCCCTAAGAAGCATGATACATCGTCTCCTCCAATTCCCTCTTCTCCTTCTTTTGTACCTTCTTCCCCACTTGTTCCCCATGATAGTATTACCATCCCTGATGTTGCTACACAATGTCCTCCTACTTCTCCTATGGAGCATACAAATAGCCCTTCAGATGATACTAAACAAGCCCCTCTCTCTGTAGATGTCCCGACCACTGCATACTGCCTCAATGATGGTCCCCCTATCATCTTTGAGATCCGCGAGCTCACTGAGCTCATCACTGACCCCAGTCTTGCAACCACCCTTGACTGTTACCTTGACTTGGCGTCCCCTCTATATGCCCTTTATAGCACCTACCTGGCAAACCTAAACATCATCGCCCTTGCCCATGCTCCCACCGCTGATGCCAACTGGTCCTATGTGGCCCAATTTATCTACCAAGATGCCATGCAAGCGCAATCCCGTCTTCTAGTGGCCCTCCACCAACTTGGCATGCTCGCCCTTTTATGGGACATGCAATGTTATCTCCTGGCCATGGCCACACAGACCCATCCTCTCACCAGAGAGCTTTATGAGGCGCTTGCCGTCAAACACCGTTGCGCCAGTCAACATGTGACTCCAACAGTCTCCCTCACCGAGGTTAAAAAGCCACCTCCCACAGAACCTGTCATGGTTCTTCAGGCCCTCATGACCACACCCACACCAACCACTCTGTCCACTTCTTCAACTCCCCTCGGGTCTGATGAAGACCACCTTATGCAACGAATTGAAAGCGCCTGGACCAGTGCTGATGGTCATCTCCCACTCCTGGACTCACACCCCCAAGCCGGTAACCTGCACCAAGTTGAATTGATGCATGGCCATGACAGAAGGACCCGAGAAGTCAAAATTCATACACTTCTCATGGTCAGAATTCCACAAAACTGTAGGGATGGATAGTCTATAATATGAACTACCTTTCCCTAGATTTTCTTAAATTTTCCACCATTTTCTGGGGAGATATTAACTTATCTTTTCCACCCATTCTCGTATAGTGATAAAACTTGTAGTTACACAGAAATTCTTTATATTTCATTTCTACCCTACACACTTGCCAAGTAGCTACCATTTCCACAATCACATGACCATGTACTACCCCTAAATGAGTCATACCTAGTCAGTATGAGTCAACATGAGTTATAGTGAACATTAGCATCCATGACTACCATAAAGTGTACTAGATTCAGCTCGGCTTAGCATGAGTCAGCATGAGTCAGTATGAGTCATCATGAGTCATGAGCTAAAAATAGACTACCCTTGATTTGTAATGCATGAGTCAGCATGAGTCAGCACCAAGCCTACCAAGTCAGAGCTCATCCAATCAAAATAAGCCATCTGTAATTCTTTTGGCAATTGACAGATAATTACTCAGCATTCTCTTGGCATTTGTAAGCGATTTGTAAGCTAGCACAGCCTAGCACAGCCACTGTAAATATCTATATAAGGAGAGCCTTTCAGGCCACAAGAAGCAGATTTAGATCTACACAGATTTTGATTTCACTGAGATTTAGATCCACAAATTCTGATCTCACAGAGGAGTTCTCTCTTAAAGAGACTTTCTCACCCCATTCAGGAGTTCCCTCCACAGGTAACCCACAGAGAGCCTAGTGCAGGACAATTCCTTAGCTTTAGTACTACTAGATAGTTTGTTAGGAGCAAAAGACTTGTATCCAAAAAGGGACAAGTAAAATAGGACATCTTTAGGGAGAAAACCCTTCATAGGGCAACTAAAGGGAATAGATCCCCAACAGCCTAGACTACTAGTGCCAAGCACATCTGCTATATCAGCTGACTAAGCCACCTAAAGGGATA
>JBBPQZ010000783.1:0-12107 GCA_038092795.1 Boletus rubissimus | reverse complement strand
AAGCCTCGTCTCTGTTCGAGAATATTTGTCCATGGAGGGTTTCAAAGACTGAGGTTTTTTTCCATGACATTAATAAGTCATTGAGGTACGACAATAGCAAACCCTTCAACGGGTTTTCAGATGAATATTGACACATCAGACCACTTTCGTGGTGTAGGATAACTTCGTGTATCAAGTGGATCATTTACTAACAACCTAACCCAGGACTTGGTATTCGTTCAACCAAACAAAAGCCGTTCTAGTGGGAATGATGGCGTTCACCGCCACCTCCTCAAGGTTAGCACCACACTCTATTCTCTTGAACACCTTCATGCCAGCAGCGCCCGCATACCCAGCAGCTGCGATGTACGCCTCACCGCCAAAGCCTGCCTGCTCACCGGACACCATCCCATCAATCTGATTGAGACCGGTATATACCTGGTTGCGCAGAATGAGTTGATTGCCGACATTCTCGAATATGGCAATGGTGTCTCCCCGAAGGTCTTGTACGCCCGTATTGCGATTCGATGTGTAGACGTACGGGATAGGATACTCCGCAGTAGGCTCGGGAATGAGAATTTCAGCAGCGGCGAATGCGGAGCCTGCGGGTGGGTCAGGGGGGATGACCGAAACATTCGAGAGGATCTGAGAGGTGCCATTGGGGTAGGAGGGGACCTCCTGGAGGGTCAAGGCATTCGTCAACTCGTGAAGGGTGTACAACATATTGTCTAGAACACGGTCAACGAGAAGCACCGACGAGACAGACTGCGCGGACGACGTACCTCTGATACGGATATGGCGAGGTCCACTACCGATGGGTTGTTGGATGTATCCATGGACGACATAATCACCAGGGTTGCCATCAACCTCGCCGAATCGCCAGATCTTGTCGTTACCCTGCAGGTGGTTGAGGCACCAAATCGATACACTCGGACCCGAAAACTAACTGACCTTATCGGGAATGAAGAGTTCACTACCATATTGGTAAGTCATGTGAGGTTCCGAGACACCCTGAGTACCGGTGGTGGGAATGGGGAACGTCCAGATCTTCGAGTCATTGGTGAAATGCAAGTAGTCACCCTCGGTGGGGATAACACGTGCTGTACCAGAGGAATACTGTGCGGTGGTCAATGGAGTGGTATTGCGAGGTGGTGAAGACAGGTACATTGGGGACTGCGACCTGTCCTGAGGACAAACCGGCGCAGTAAGGGGGCCTGCTTCCCCCAGAGCTGATTGTATCCACAAGAGTAATGGCGCCTTCGAGTCCAACGGTGAAAGATTGTATGGCTCCGTCTGGGGTGTTTTGGTTGGTTGCGCTAGACGGAAGTACTCGGATCGAATCACGGGTGAGAGACAGAAGAGGCACAGACTACAAGATACTCTTGTTCGTTGGGTGAGAAATGATCCACGACGCGTTGCCGCCTGTCATGTACTGGTTGAGGTACGTCAGGGTGTCTTGATCGGTATTGAACAGATAGGATGCAACATAGGCAGTATAACCGCCAGCAAGAATCGTAAAGTTGACCATCGTGAACGTTGGTTCCAAGTTCGGAACGAGAGGAAATTCGAGATCGTTTCATCATGACACTTGCCAAGCGCAAGGTTTTTATATGTAACGTGGATGCCCATCCTTGCCCATCGTGCATTCGATATCTGAATAAAATGTGGGGGTACGGAACGGCGATAGAAGGACAAGGTCACGGGTGAGAGTGGACTTCAAGCGAGGATGATTGATTGATCGGGCAGAACTTTGTGGTTGGCCGCAGAGGTAGAGCTATCAGGCCCCTATGCAGCCCGCTCTATTTGTCGTCGGTCCTCCAGATGCGCATCCTGGCTTTTATGAGGTTTGAACAGTTCGCCTATGTAATGCGAGAGACTCCTTTCGTTGGGTTGATGGTGCGACAGAGGTGAGGTCTCGGATTTTCCTGTGTGGTGGCTCGTTCGAGTTTCGCCATTTGTACGATGATCCGTTTGGCATCGCTCGAGGTTGTGCTGTCGACTCCCCATCTTCGCATATTCCGTAGCGTTGCCGGGCGAGGTGATGGGTACGCACGAGACTCCGCTTTCAACTCCGCTGAGTACAAGTACTTACATGCCGTTTAGCAATGTCAACCATTGAAATATTGAAGTGTTACATCAGGGCCACTCCGGGCATGTAGACTAAGATAAGCAACGAAAGTTGTTTTATGTACGAACAGCAATCACGCCCGTTTGAATAATGTCATAGCATATTCATGTCATCCGAGTCCTCAACAACGTCCAACACGACCGGAACGACCACAGCATCACGTTGTGCAACAGCCATGGAAATTCCTGGTTGTTCTGACACGATAATGATAATGTAGTGAAGGTAAGACAGAGAAAATTGCCCCGACAAAAGACAACGAAGGGGTCGCGACTCCTATTTCCCACGGGCGTCGCCTCTTTCTTTCCCACGTATTCTTGGTTTTGAAACCTGGCCCCATTCTTCATTTGCCTAAAAAATTTTGCAAGTTGCAACTGGTTCAAGATAGCATTACTTATGTGATTACACATTCAACTATCGTTTCAAAGTGCCAAATGAAGGTGGATTGTCGGTATAAGAGGTACTAATAAAGTTCTGAAACAAGGACATCGATGGGCGTCATCTATCGACATGGAGATTATGCAAAGTCGTCGTGAAATTAATGTATGCGTCAACGGTGGAACGGGGTTCACATGCATATGGGAGGGTATACCACTAGTCAGTACGTTTATGCGTGAGGGAAAAGCGGGCGAGGGCGAATAAAGTTCACTTCTTGCTCAACGCCTGTAATTGAACATATTCATAATAGTCTCCGCGTAAAGATAGGAGCTCGTCGTGAGTGCCAGCTTCGCTAACACGACCTTCTTTTAAGAAGTAGCTAGAAACGTTATTGTCAGGTGGTAAGATATGACCGAGAAAAACTACGACTCACATGCAATCGGCATTCTGGATGGTGGATAGACGATGGGCAATAGCGATTGTCGTGCGACCCTTGGCAGCCTGGTCAAGGGCTTCTTGAACGACCTTCTCCGAATTTGAATCCAATGCAGACGTGGCTTCATCCAATAGGAGGACCTTCGGATTACGCAAAAGTGCGCGAGCAATGGCAATTCGTTCTGGTGATCGTTAATCATAGTCAAGGCATACTTGCAGATAAGCTGCTCACGTTTCTGACCACCAGAGAGCTGTGAACCCTTGCCACCAACTTGAGTATCAAAGCCACTGTAATGATATCAATGAATGTATCTGGTTGACGTATGTGGACTTACTCAGGCAATGACTGAATGAAATCCAAAATATTTGCATCACGGCAGACTGCTTCAATTTGTTCCTGCGTGACCTCAGATTCGGGTTTGGTTGCGCCAAGTAAGATGTTGAAACGGACGGTGCCAGCATACAAAGTCTAGGAGGGAACAACCTCTTGTATCATCATGAAAAAGATATCGGCAGATGGTACTGACCGGCTCCTGAGAAACGAGCGCCATCTGTTTCCGGTACTCCTGGATGTTGAGCTCATTGATAGGGTTGCCATCAAGGAGAATTTGACCGGCTAGAGGGTCGTAGAAACGTTCAATCAATTGAATACTGCAGGAATAATCAGAGAATTTTTGAGTGGGATTTCAACGGGACGTACGCCGTGCTTTTACCGCAACCACTGGCCCCGACGAGAGCGACGTATGTACCGGGTTCGACTTTGAGCGAGAGATCCCGCAGCACGCGGACGCCGGGTCGTGTAGGGTATCGGAAGTGTACATTCTCAAACCGGATCTGGCCCTGAACGCTCTCTCCCTCGAACGTTTTGCCAGCTGTGGACTCGGCGTCGATTTCAGGAGTGGAGTCAATTAGTTTGATAATTGCGGCACCGGCGCCGCGAGCCGAGGAGATATCAGGCACAAAGGAGAAAATATTGCCTGCTTGTATCGCTCCGAATGTTGTGCTCTACGCGGTAATATTTAGCGCTTGAAACCAGAGGCGCGTAGGCAACGCACCATAAGTGTTATGAAGAACGATAGCGTATCCATTTCCAAGCGAGAGACGAGAAGTGAGCCATACCAAAAGATGAGGGCAATGATGTAGAAGGATATTGATTGCGAGAATGAATACAGCAGATTGCTCCAGATTGCAGTCTTGTTTGAGTTTCTGAGAGGCTCCTCCAGACTTTCGCTATATAGTCTCAGACAGTCTGCCTCCCGGGTGAGGGAGGCAACCGTGCGAATCGAAGCAGCAGCTTCGCAAGCTAGCTGAGCCGAACTCTCGTGGGCATGTTTGTTCTGCTGGTCTTTCAAGACGACAACACGCTTTGTGGTCGCTTAGCAGATGAAGAAAGAACCCAGTAAAACCAAACTCACCAAGCGAATATAACCGGTCGAGATAAGGAAAGGGATACAAGCTGCGTTGATATGATCGGTCATCAGCAACACCACAGCAGACTGAAACAAGATCACGAACCCATGCCGATCAAGGCGGGCTTGTACGCGTAAATCAAGCCAATTATTGAGCCGCCTATTAGAGTGGTGATGGCCTGCACGATACTGGGCGCCGGTTAAGGAGGCCTAGTCAATCCAAAAACTGTACTCACGTTCCGAGGGTGACTCCAGCCAAACCACTGATCTTCTGTGGATTGTCACTCAGATTGGCGGTGAGAGAACCAGTCTACAAGGACGCAGTCAGGGTTGGCTGAGTAAGTAGCCCGGAATTACGACGCACGCTATTCTCATCCTTGTCGAAATACTCGACTGTTGGCGGTGGTATGTGACAGGTGACACGACGCGTAGGAGAAAGACTCACCATCTTGCCTAAGGATGGCCTTGAAGCTGAGAGAACGTAATTTAGATGTCAGAACAGCAGCCGAGGATGCGAAGAAATAATTCTGAAAGGTAATGGCCACCGCCGAGAGGATAGCGATGATGAAGAACCTTGGGCAGGCTCAGATATTGCAACCTAGCAGATTGACTTCTCTTACCATAGCGCGTTCCTGTTCCCATCGTATTGCCGAACAGAAGGGTCGAGTTCAGAGAAGCCCGAAATGGCTTGACCTAATAGAATATGAGTGTGCGATCATGAGATGCGATCAGAGCAAGGAAACTCACCATAAACAATGCCGAACGCTGGGTAGACCATTCCAGTTACTGTTCAACAACTCAGTTTCTCAGGAAACGGGTGTCTCAAAAGGAGTAAACTGACTGATAGCGAACACCGAGCCGACCACATATCTCCATAATCCCTCACGGTTAAGCAGTCCGATCCGCATGAAGAGGTAAGACATGCTGTACTTGTCCTCGTCGACCTCTTTTTGTTTCCTTTCATCGTTCCTCTTCCGAGCGAGATCAGAGGCAACGGACTGAGTGGTATCCTTGCGGCCAAGCGGAACTTCCTCTTCGGCAACCTTCTCCATGTCTACTTCAGCACTCACGGCCGCGGTGCTATTGCCATCCTCTATATCCTTCGCCTCTCGGAGTCTCTGGGCATGGACAAGGCGTGAATAAGCACCATTTTCGTCGGCCAGGAGTTCCATATGTGTGCCCTTCTCCAAAACTTGACCCTCCCCCATGACATAAATGCAATCAGCGTCCTTGATTGTAGATAATCGGTGAGCAATCGTGATCGTCGTGCGACCCGCGGCAGCCTTATCCAACGCATCCTGCACGATTCCTTCAGACTGCGTGTCGAGAGCAGAGGTTGCCTCATCAAGAAGTAAAATTCGAGGATCAGAGACGATGGCACGAGCGATTGCAACACGCTGCTTCTGACCACCGGACAAGAGGAAACCACG
Organism: Boletus rubissimus; assembly: GCA_038092795.1. Taxonomy (NCBI): domain Eukaryota; kingdom Fungi; phylum Basidiomycota; class Agaricomycetes; order Boletales; family Boletaceae; genus Lanmaoa; species Lanmaoa rubissima. Next base: position 6,351 of record JBBPQZ010000783.1, on the reverse strand, counting down.
TTCGCCGACCATGGTATCGTATCCGTTGGGTAGCTTGCTGATGAAACCATCTGCGTTGGCTTTGATGCATGCGTCCTTGATGAGCTGGAACTTGTCCTCCTCTGAGACATGTTCGTAAGGGGTGTTGATCAAACCGTGTGCAACGTTGCCTCTGATGGTCGTTGCGAAAAGTGTAGGTTCCTGGGAGACAAGGCCAATCTGCGAGCGCAACCATTTGATGTTCAAGTCGCGGATATCGACACCGTCCAATTTGACAGAGCCGCTCAGAGGATCGTAGAAACGTTCGATAAGGGAAATTATAGTTGACTTTCCAGAACCAGAAGCGCCGACCAAAGCTGCGGTCTCGCCCGCAGTGAAGGTGATGTTGATGCCTTTGACGATAGGCACGTCCGGGCGAGAAGGATAGTTGAACTTGACATCCTCGAAGGTGATCTCGCCTAGAACCTTGTCCGGCATGAGCCCGCCAGGATCGGAGGAATCAATATCGGGAATGCGCTCAATGGTGACGAACAGCTTTGCGGCCGCGCTTCGACCGTGTGCGATTGCTGTGCAACAGAATGAGAGACGACATTAAGCCACAAGTAGGATACCGACCTTGCATTTCGGGTGCCATCATGGCAAGGGAGAAAGAACCAATCAAGATGGCTAGGATCACATTGACGATCTGACCGGCGTTTGCTGTCAGGAGAAATATTAGCCGGACGAGTTGGATAGTAAGCACTGGAGCTCACCGTAACCTTCATTGATCAACGTCGTGCCAAACTGAAAAGCTGTAAGGGTGTTAGTAAGGAAGTAAGATCAACGACGGGACACCGTACCCAGAGCATAGGCGGCGTATATGACGAAGAAAAACACACCCAAACCAGCGCCGTGAGATGTGGCTGATTTAGCATCGACGACGAGGGCTGCTTGGATGTGTGTGTCGTAAAGACTGCTCAAGGTCTTCTGGGTGCCGAAGGCGTGGGCAGTACGTATGGTGGAGATTACTTCCTCGGCAAGTGTACCACCCTCGGCAACGTGCTTGAGGCCAAGTCTGGGGGGGAGTGAGGAGGTGGAAGAGAGAGAAGATGGAAATGATACGAACTGCATGTACTTTGAGACGAACTTGTTCATGATACCGCCAGCGAGTGCGGTGCAAGGAAGGATGGAAGACATTGCAAGGGCGAGTCTCCAGCAACGAGCATAGGCAAGGATGAAACCGGTAAGGAAAGCAGCGATGAAGCTGACGACAAGAGCGACCTTTTCGGACATGCCTTGCTGTACCAGATCTGGGGAGGGAGGGGGTGAGAGTGGAAGGGGAGGGAGGAGAAGGACATACGGGTGTCTGTCTGAATGCGAGTTGCGACCTCACCTGCGCCGACTGTGTCAAAGTAGGCGATATCCTGACGAAGTATGGCCTGGAGGTACTTCTCACGAATGCGTCTGGCGTTTATTTCGCCAGTGTAGACCCAAATGACCATGTACGTGTATGTGCAAACAAACAGACCGATACCTGGGAGGGTATTAGGAAGTGGACGGGGAGAAAGAGTGGGGACTTACCGATGTAAACGAGATACAAGGCATCTGAAGCAGCGGTGCTACGGAACTCTGCTGCTGCTATCTGCAATTGCTGGAGAGCGGTGGCATTGTTGACGTTCTGAAGATATGCGTTTTCTGCAAAACCAAAGGTAACGAAATCCTGGGTGAGATTTCCGAACAGAAGACTCATGAGGGGCTGATCGAAAGGGGTGAGATGTCGGATGGGTGGATTGGAGGAAGGAAGTACCTGAGCAGCACCGGCTGCGGCTGCAGCGACAATACCAATGGCATCGATGAAAAGCTCGAATCGAGTGGAATAGCTGAGATGGATGAGCAAGTGAAATGGAGAGAGAGAAGGGGATACATTACCAGAAGAGCTGTGTGAACGCTACGGGAGTGAAGTGGTTGACAGGAGGGTTTAGGACGACGTTGTTGGACTGGTCCGGAGTAGGGACCGGCTTGTGGGAGTCGTCTGCCATGGAGGGCGGTACAGGGAAGAAGGGGGGGATGAAGGAGAACTTAAATACATGCGTCTGTTCACGGGTAGTTGACGAGACGGGTGCGAAACTCCGGTGCTCGTCATCCGGGATTAGTCAAGCTACGTAGTGAGTCAAGGTGACCGATTAGTAATCCCGTCGGCCAAGTCATACGCATACCCTTCGGAACCACACTGCGGGCGTACTGTGCGCATGCTTCTACCGGTTTCCAATTCAACGCCGCTATCAAAATGATTGACTGACCTGCCGCAGGGGTATCCATTCGGGTTACCACGTGATCGCTATTATACGTCCGTTCCTGAAAACAATATTCCGAGTTTATTTCAGCTCCAACGGGCGACCAAGCTCAACTTTACCATTCTCACCATGCTCAAAGGACTTGGCAAGCTCACAAAGAAAACTTCCACCGCCACCCTCTCCGCTGGCACTGATGACCCACCCCGCTCGACCACCCCAACCCCGGCAAACCCGGATGGCAAACCCACTTCTCGCACCGGTCTCTTGACCATTCGTGTCCTTTGGGCTGAAGGCCTTGCGCTCTCCACAGCCACTTCACTCCCTCCCGCCGTACAAGCTGCCTTGTCTACCCAACAAGCAAAGGTTGCCGCTTCCGTCTCTCCCTCCAGCGTCATGCAGAAACGCCTCGCAAAACGTCACAGCGCCAAAGACAGCATTCAACGCACACAGTGCTGGTGGCTTCCCTATCTCGTCATGGAGTTCGAAGTAAACCAGGTCTTGATCACTCCTTTAGGCGGTGACCTCGAGAAACCACTCTATATGTATCAAGCACAATTGTAAGCATCCTGCCTCCTTCCCCTACTTTACCCTCTCCATTCACGACACCACCAGTGATGTCTCCCGCAACTCCGAAATATCTATTCAGTGTTACCTTCGTGCCGAGAAACCAAAAGTAGGCAATGACGGCTTAGCCGACGACATGGGTAACGACCTCTTCATGGGAGGTATCAAATTTACACCCGACTTTGATAATGTCGGCACTATTGGCCACGATCAGTGGTACGATCTCACAGGCGGAAATGGAAAGATTCAAATTGGCGTTGCGTATCAGCCGAGCTCCGTGAGCGTTCCTCGAAACGTATTACCCCCTCAGAATATCCAACTACCTTTCAGGGCCAATCCTTGACCATCGATGATTTCGAACTTACTACCGTCATCGGAAAAGGAAGTTTTGGAAAGGTAGATCCATGTTACTGATCATCTACTCGTTTCATGTCAAACCTGTCCCGCTCGCAGGTCATGCAAGTCAGGAAGCGTGACACCATGCGGATATACGCTCTAAAGACTATCAGAAAAGCCCACATCGTTGACAGGAAAGAGATAACACACACACTAGCCGAACGACTCGTACTTGCCCGGGTCAACAATCCTTTCATCGTTCCTCTCAAGTTTAGCTTCCAGTCGGAACAGAAGCTGTATTTAGTCCTCGCGTGAGTGCACTATAATCCTTTCACACCTATATGAATTGTCATGCGTCAATTCAGCTTTGTCAACGGCGGAGAGTTGTTCCATCACTTGCAGCGTGAACAGCGTTTCAACGAAGAACGATCCCGTTTCTACAGTGCTGAGCTGCTTCTTGCCCTGGAACACCTCCATGAACTTGATGTCGTATATCGGTGTGTCAACCGTGCTCCCCATTTGGTATCATTGACAAGAGTTCCCATAGTGATTTGAAACCGGAGAACATTCTTTTGGACTACACTGGTCATATTGCTCTCTGTGACTTCGGTCTCTGCAAGCTGAACATGAAAGATTCCGACACAACCAACACCTTCTGCGGTACGCCCGAGTACCTTGCACCCGAGATTCTCAATGGACAGGGATACAGTTGAGATTTCCCAGTACTTATCCCCCTTGTCTTTGATCATGACACCCACTTTCATAGACAAGGTGATCGATTGGTGGACTCTCGGCGTTCTGCTTTACGAGATGCTTTCGGGGCTCCCTCCCTTTTATGATGGTGCGCAGATGGTCTTGCTAGTCCAGATGGAACTGAATCGCTCATCGACTCATGTAGAGGTAACCGACAAGATGTACCAGAAGATCCTCACGGATCCCTTGGTCTTTGGACCTGAAATCGGTTCGGAAGCCAGGAGCATCCTAACGAGCCTTCTTGGCCGCGACCCGACACGGCGTCTCGGTGTCAATGGTGCGGAGGAGATCAAGAAACACCATTTCTTCGAGAAGCACATCGATTTCAAGAAGCTCTTGCAAAAGAAGATCCAACCCCCCTTCAAACCTAGTGTTTCCAGTCCAGTGGTAAGTTCTTTTACCATGGTCGCCGAGCGATGTCGAGGGACCGACAATCTGTTCTTTGCTATACAGGATGTGTCAAACTTTGATACCGTATTTACCACAGAAGCACCCATCGATAGTTATGTTGACGGCTCACGGTTGTCTTCGACGGTTCAAGCGCAATTCGCCGGTACGATGCTGTCACACCTACACCAGTTTTGACCGAGTCTGACGAATTGCATAGGATTCTCGTATGACGGCTCCGGCAACATCCCAATCAGTAATGCATAAATATACACCCTCCTTATACCATCTCGGAAACAATAACATCATACCCTTGGCATATATCAAGTTGTCCTATCCTTCTCGATATATATAATTGGATAAATGAAAATGTTAGTTGGCAATTGAGTTATCTTCATCAAAGGAGAGCGAGAGAATCAAAGTTCGCCAACTTTTCCCAGAGTACCTTTGTCGAAATTGGAAATTTCTCGTCGTGAGATATTCTATCCGTTTTAGTTCGCCGAGCCGATTTTGACCTTGTTCTCGTCAAACCCTTATCATCGAAATTCACTGGTCCAGCGTCTGATAAGCCCCGAAAGTCGATCCGAGTGGCTAGGGGTGCTACCCGGCCCACATGTTTCCTTGCCGTCCACCATGCGTCCATCTCCCTATCAACCGCTCCGGATTCTCTTGTTGTATTCATTAGCCTGATGAGTAGTAAAGAGCTTCTCATCAAAATCTCGTAGCAACCTAATGCTGCCCCTGCCACGACTACGAGATAACGCAACGCAAGCATTGAATGGCTTAAGTTTCTCCTGTTGGCGGTGTCAACAATGACATTTCGATAGTTTGGCCTTGGGATCGGTAATCTGTGGATGCATATGCGGGGGTGAGAGGCAGTCGTTGTCGCGTGATTGTCTTCTCGACCCCTCGATGTAGAATACAAAATGTACGTTCTATAGGCACAAGAGGGAGCACACCTTCCAAGCTATCCAATGTTTTGGCCTTTGTGCGATGCAGCTTGACCAACATAATAATTTAAATGGTGTGTGAGCTGAAATGTCGCAACTTTTTTTCTGCCATGCTAATGCCACCAGCTTACGACTCCTTCTAACTGCCTTATAAGCAATGCTAACCCCGATGTGGACATTACAAGGGTCATTATGAGTCCATTATCATGGCATTTCAATGAAAAAAATTATATAATTTTCTCGAATTTGCATCAGCAGGCATGATAATGAGGTACGATCTTATGGTCGTGTATGGTAATTCATTCCCATCCGTGCAAAAAAGTTGCGACAATTATTTTGGCATGTACCTGATTCCCCCACGTGCACTGATGTTTTGTTTTCGTAGCACGATCCCCACTATTTGTCCCCACGACCATGACTTGATGCCCACTGCGAGTTCAACGTTGTCAACAACAATCGGCAAGTCCGTTCACTTGTCAGTTTTCACAACAAACTTCTTACTCGATCGAGAGGCCGTCATTCGGGGCCCGAGAGTTTTCCACGGAAACCTGACCAGTCCAGGGACCTCTCTCTGCTCGAAGATCTTTTCACCACGCACGACATCGTTCCTCCTCCAGCCTTCTACAGCGGCTGTAATGAATCCAGTTAATCCCCCACTTAAGTACAAGGCTTTACTGAGAGGCGGAGGCTCACTTCTCTGTACGTGATCATTCCATTCGCACTCGGAAGTATGAGAAACATACTTTCAGTTGTCCCATTTGTTGTTTGAAGATCTTATGTGCACCGTCCCCCACTGGCCCCTTCAAGCGTGCACGCGTCAGCGCTGCGTACGAATAACGCTCAATAGCTATCCACTAGTATGATTGTACTCAGAGTAGTGACTTGCAATATGAAGGAATCAGCTTGATCCTGTTTGAGATTCTTTTCATTCCGTAACGCTATTTTAGTAAGCGCGCTCCGGTTATGCAAAAGGATTTTCAACAAGTAAAAAGTATTGACAAGAGGGAGATTCGAACTCCCGCCTCCATTCGGAGATGAGAAACCCGCTTTAGCAGGCAAGCTCTGGAAAGCTTGAGTCACACGCCTTGGACCGCTCGGCCATCTTGCCA
>JBBPQZ010000782.1:0-12111 GCA_038092795.1 Boletus rubissimus | reverse complement strand
GTATTCCGTCGCAGGTGAGAGCGCGCACTGCCATGGTGTAACGCAGTAGCTTTCATTTGACGTCGGTCGTAGATCACCTCCGAGATCGAGGCACTGTTCGACTTCATGCAACATGTATACGGCTTGTTTGGTTTTGAATTCCGAATGGAGCTATCCACGCGTCCCGAGAACCACCTCGGAACCATAGAAACCTGGGATATCGCTGAATCTGTCAGTCACACCGCTTTGACTCTCTCAGTTCCCAGACGATCACACGCTGACTGCGCGCGGTACAGCAACTGAAAGAGGCCCTCGATAAGCAATATCCTGGGCAGTGGGCAATTAATCCAGGAGACGGTGCTTTCTACGGTCCCAAGATTGACATTTACATCAAAGACGCCCTGCGTAGATCATTCCAATGTGCGACCATCCAACTCGATTTTCAACTCCCGGAACGGTTCAATCTCAAGTACCGTTCCGCGGAGGAAATGACGAATCCAGACAAGCCGCCTTCGCGGCCGGTGATGATTCACCGTGCCATCTTGGGAAGTCTCGAACGATTCATCGCCATTATCACAGAGCATTTTGGTGGAAAATGGTACGTCATGTCGTTGGCATGCTGCGGGTTCTTTGAGAACGTGTGAATTCAAAACGTTTGGAAATCGAAACAGGCCATTCTGGTTGTCCCCTCGCCAAGTGCTCGTGATTCCTGTTGCAGTCCCTTATGTGAGTCAATGCGTCCATTCTTGAATGTCGTCTCCGCAGTTCTCATCACCCCCTGGATATTATAATAGAAAGAGTATGCCCAAGAGATTGCCGATAAGCTGTCCGCGCTGGGGTTGTTCGCGGACGTCGATAATGGGGCTGATACCCTTCCCAAGAAGATCCGCAACGGTGAAATTGCTCAATATAATTTCCTCCTGGGTGCGTTTCCCGTGTTGCCGTTCGCGGATCTCCTCCCCGTTCCTTATGTCATTTCCCTCCCTTCTCTCAGTCGTGGGGCAAGAAGAACTCGACAGTCGGTCGGTCAACGTCCGAAACCGAGATGACGTGGGTACGAAATCAAAGGGAGAGATGGCACCGCTAGACGAGGTCACTGCCAACTTAGTCGCACTCAAGAGCTCGCGACGGATCGAAAATAAGCTCGTTTGAAGTTTATAGAGTAGTTCAGGTACAAAATGTAAGGAGAGAGGGAAAAGTACCGTCATTGGTAACGGAACGGAGCATAAGCGCTCGGAACGGGAATGAATTATTCGACGGACGATGTCGAGTTCCGAAGGCATCTTTTCGTCACAAGTACCAAAATGGGATAAACACCGACCATCTCCGAGGCCTGAAAAAAATGGCAAGACTTTTTTATTTTATTTTATATTTTCATGCAGTAATGCCGCCCATGAACTGGTTCCGCTGTCATCGGACGTTGGGTCAGAAAGGATGGATTAAAGGAACACCCAAAGACTTACCAAGGCTTGAATGGCGTCTCGTTCCGTAGGAGGCAGTCCGTTGATCTGATCCTGAGTCAAGCTCAATACTTGAAGTAGCATTTGCTGTAAAGATGAGATGAACGGCGTTAAGCGGTATCAACAAAGAAGCGGAGGACTATTACGCCGACTCACGCGCTGTGAAGGGTCTATAACGAGGTCGGGCACCGAACTGGGAGGCGCTTGCGAAGGGGGTGCAGGTGGTGGTGGTGGTGGTGGTCGGTAGTAGGCATGCTGTGGGGCCATGTGAGGGGGCTGTTGGTACATACTTGGGCCTGCCGGCGGGGGGACAGACATTTGGGGTGGCAAGACCGGTGGTGTTGGGTGTAAAGGTGGAGGCTGTTGATACGTTGGCATTTGAGGTGCAGGCGGCTGCGGAGGTCCAGAAGATGCACTGCTACCCACAGTCGCTTGCAGCATACGCTATGGACGATATTTCAAAAACAGTGTCTTTTTTCTACGGATCGGCCATGGTACGCCGTGATGTGCACATACCTGGAGGACCGCTTGATCTACAATCTTGTTCAATAGCAAGGCTTGGAAAAGCGCATAGGCATACTGCGGATGTGCGATCAACAGCGCTCGTGCTTGCTCAGGATGCGTAATCACAAATGCCTAAAGGGGGAACAGACATAGATCGTGGCCGGCGTGTCATTCACAAAACTGTTCGGACATGTTTCTAAAAACCGCTGCACACCTTCATTTGTGCCAGCACTTCCACTAACTGAGCTGGATTCATTGTGGCGAGCGTCTGACTGATGCAATCTAATGCAGTAGACCCGGGGGGTACAGGAACACCGGAGGGCAGCGATGACAGAAAGGCGGCCGGGTCTTGAGGCTTTTGATCTCTATGGTGGTCATAATGGTCTCTGTCGCGGTCGCGGTCTCTGTCTCTGTCTCGGTGACGATCACGCCAATGCCCTCTTGGGTCACTACCATCTAGTAGTTCGCCTCGCACTGTAGTCTTGCCTTCGAGGAAAGGGTCCGAGTCTGCTAAATCAATTCGCAAGGGGCGCCCGCCAACGTCGACGTTGTTGAGATTTCGCACAGCAGAAAGAGCAGTTTCATGATCTTGGGGGACACGAATGACAGAAGCACACGAGCAAGAATGATTTGAAGTGGTGTATGTGTTTTTGATGGGCGCGGGGACGGGTCGGAATGGGTCAGACAACTGTCAAAATTTGAAAGAAGAAAGATGGATTGGATGTACCAGCAAATTCACAAAAACCGTAACCTCTAGGTTTTCCGGTTTCTCTGTCGAAAACGAGTCTGGAGCAGCATTAAGGCTGGAAGCAAGAGGACAGACAAAGAGTCCCACCTAAAGCCAACGACTTGACCGACAGATTTGAAGACGTCGATCAACTGCTCCTGTGGGGTGCTCAGGACATGAGGCATACATAGAAACTGGAAAAACACTTTCCTCGCCCATGTTGTAGGGCACATTTCCAACTATGCCACATGAACGTGCGGAAGACGCAAAGAGAACAGGGTACACGCACCAAAGACCACCTTGCTCATGGTGGCAGCGTTTTACTTGACGGCTAAGCCTTGGTGAAGAAGGACGATAGTTGTGGCACTGTCGTGACTGGTCACGAGGACTCTTACAAGCGTGACTAATAAGATATCATCTACTCCGACGAAGATGACGACCCACTTATCACGCTCGCTCCACCATACTTCCCCCGTTCTCGGTGCCTCGGGCAGCTTCCAGAATCCACCATTCACACGACTCGGCATCCCTCGCCAATGCACGGGCTGAAATCCGATTTCTTCCTTCGTGCCCAGCCCTTAAGCCTGCGCAGTAAGCCAAGCATCGCGCTGACCTCGGTTTCACTGAGTATGGCTATCCAGTCTCGACCGACGAAGCTGTGACTGGGACGATCACCGGGTCATGACTCGCCGACACAGCCCGGCTCTTCCCGTGCAGCTGTGTCATTTCTCTTAGTAAGCACCCGTTACAATCCCCGATAAATAGAAGCTCGGTTTGTTATGAGTCGAATGCTCACCAACAACCTCTCCTCGCACACCCAACGCTTTTAATGACCGTTGCATCTACCGCTTTGATCACTCGCAAACTGGCATCACAGCCCAATCAAGAAGATCGCTTTCGAGCGTTGGACCGTGCCTTGGCCCGGAGATATGTCTTTCACATTTTGCGGGAGCAGAATACCGCACTGGAGAGGAGGGTACGCCAAGGTAGTCTCGTCTACAAGCCTAGGTGTGCAGGCTTACCAATCATCACTTACCCAGCTCGCTGATGATTCCACAGGCTTGAACTATGCGACGACCCGTCTTCGTCGCGCATAACTGCCACACTCGAGCTTCCTGGCATGAAGTCAGAGGAAGTCAGGGTACATCTAGACAAGAACGATACTCTTCTCATTTCTGGGGAACGACATTCGAGGATGCCCTCGGACCAAGGAAGCAATGTGAGATATCTCGCAAAGGAAATCAAATATGGACGATTCGAACGTGTACTCCACGTTCCAAAGGGAACAATGGTAAGTCCTCCCTGACTCGTTCTTCCTGTCTTCCTGTATAGATCCAAACATCTTTCCCATAGATGAGTACCATATCAGCGGCTATGAATGATGGTCTACTCGTCGTCTCATGGCCGAGGATGGCATCCGGAACTACAGGATCTAGTAAATGACTCCGCTAGTTCATATTCCTGATTTCGTTCTTCTCAGACAATCTTGACTCGTATACTACTGTATGCTATCATCCCTTTTTGTCCTACATTTTTAAACCCTAATTTGTACGATACTGTCTCTTTATACGCGTTCAGAACTTGGCCAATGTACTTGGATCCATAACCCCATACCTCTGGACTCCTATTCATCACTTGCTGTATTCTGATCGATCACACAGATGCATTCCTGTATTATAGGCATCCTCATCATTTGTGAGTCACCGCGTGATTGTGCTAACTTATTTGGAGCTGGTGGTATAGGCTCCACAATAGTCGAACAAAGGTTTCCCGGGAAGGCAGCCCCTAATCCTCCGTGCGTAGAACTTTACTGATCGCAAAGGCAAATCTGTCTCCTTCCGCGGTAGGCTGTTCTTCCATATAGCTCCCACTGACTGTCGTCAAGTTTTTGAGGTTTTGCACGAGTACCATGCGGGTTTTGTTGTGTGGAGTGTATTGTGCCCATGTGGGCGACATGTCGAGTTTGTATGTGTTCGGGTTTCCAGAGCGCACGAACAAGAGCCAGTACGCAATCAGCTCCGATGCGAACGCAAGTTCGTTTGCGGGCTGAACGTTCCGGTTCCGTTGACCCTAGGGACGGCGGGCGGTGAGTCACACCCTACGGCAGGTAGCTTGCGCGTACGCCCGGCGGGCAGTGAACACTCACCCTAAGTTTATTCCATCAAACATGATCCAGTTCTCCGCCTCATGGTGTACCGCGTCGCTACCGAGTGTAGGATTAGGGGTGTTGTACCGGTGCGTCCAAGTATCTGAAAATAGCGAGGCGGGACCGCCCATTGCTTCACGCTACCACAGTTCAAGGGAGCGAGCCAAAGTAGATGGATTAGGATAAAATGTGAGTGCGTGTGACTCTATCAAACTTACGCCGCAGATCACATTAGGTTCGCCGGTTGCCACTTGAAACTGTTGACTAGGAGGTGAGTCATAGTCAGTTAGAGGATACAATGCCAGGAACTCCTGAATATCTTCGGTGGGCGCGGAGAAGTGCTCCTTCAATGCCAAAGAAACGTTCTTCCCTAAAGAAAGAGTCTCGTTGGAAGTAGAGCTGCACGATGAGCGGGATATGCGCGAAGTGACCCAACTGGAACCGCAGCGTAGGATGACCAAAGAACAGGACACCGTCGAGGACGGGGTAGAAGGAATTGTACAGCCCACTGCTATTAGGATGTGAACATTACGTCCGAAGGTCCCGGCATGCTCTTTTTATGGGTCACTTACAATGTTCCTTGCACGGCGGCATTCTGTGCTCTGGCCAGTGCGCTGACACTCACGTTTCGCGGACATGCCATTTTCCCCCTGTTGAACCCGTGCCGCAGCCAGCGTATGACGAATAAAATTCGAGGAGTGGCTGTCGGGCGCTTAGTGTCAACGCCAAAACAGCATCTGAGTAAGCGCTCATATGTACCTCAGGAATGGGTACTGGGGTCCTGAAGACGCCCTGTGCAATAGCGCCATGAAACAATTTTTTTTCTTTGATTGGCGACCATGTGCAGTTCGACGGAGGCACCACCTGTACTTTGACCACCGATCGTGACACTTTTGGGGTCGCCGCCAAAGGCGCTGATGTACTGGTTAACCCACCTAAGCGCTTGTAGTTGGTCCTGGAACTCAGCATTAAAGTTGCCATATTTCGGATCCCTGAATTCTGGTGTCGCAAGGAAGCCAAAGGAATCGAGGCGGTAGTACACAGACACAATCACAACGTTGGGACTCTGGTGGATCCAACCATCGAACGGCCAGTTCCGCGGGTTGCCACGCACGTAACCTGGCAAAAAGTTGGTATATTAGTATCATTCCAGAGATTTGACCGGCTTACCTCCTCCGTGCATATAGAAGAGCACAGGCACTTCATTGCAAGATATGTTGAGTCAACTTCAATGAATGTGAGGTCACGCTTACAGTTATCGCTTTCCTTGGTACCATAGGGTGCGTAGATATTGACCTTGAGGCAGTCCTCTGCTCCAGCACCGCCAGGGTCACCGTCTGAGAGCCTTCAGTCAATATATATCGTGCTGGGGAACCATCTGCCCCCACCTTTTTCGGGGCCCTGAATACAAAATTCGGGATGATGGATTGCATTGACAACTCCCCCGCCAGCCTCCTCGCTGATACGCGTGGTGTTCAAAGGCACAGTCGCCCTAAAGCGTAGATTGCCAACTGGGGGCTCGGCATACGGAATACCCAAGTAGGCGACCGCGTTGGAGTATGACTGGTTTCCCAGATAAGTAGCATACCCCACATCCACTGTGGGACCCGCCACACCACTCGCAGTTGAAGCTGAGGCTCGGGCATCCTTGAAAAGCAAGAGACTTGAAAGAAGCAACACTGCAGAACTAAGCATTCTAAGCGAGGTGCACTTCTCGCGACGACGGGTACTGAATGGATTTATACCATGATGACTCGCTTCTGAGATTGATTCCCAGTTCTCGGCGACGGACCGCCAACTTCACCGTGGGTGATCATGTTCGGAGAGTAGTCGTGAGTATGATAATGGCATGTCCAAGGCGTGCATGCGTCCACTGAGTGTAACATGGTATTCGAGAAGCCGGAAGCGACCTCATCGTATACCGTCGCGAGAGACCAAAACACAAGCACAAGAGCACATTCTGGACGAGCGACCGTGGCATATTCAATCTGGAAGCCCGCGTGGAAAGAATCGCCACTGCAGGATACAAAGTCGCAGATCGTGTGCCACACGAGCGAACTAAGGACTTTTCACTTGAGAGTTTCGATCCGATGCCAGTGGCGAATCGATCCATGATGTGGTAATCAAATTACGGTTTCGACTAGGGTCTGTACATACATGTCCGATGGTCGGACGTGAGTAGTAGCGTCCGCTGATCGAATTGAGAACTGTACACACCTAGTACAATCGTGGCTACTCGTCCAACCGAAAAAAAGGTGGTGGCGAGACACAAATTAGTAATCACTGCCTGCATACGCAACTTGTCAAATTGGTAAATAATTATAGTGCCTGCATCACGTCCTGATCCAACGTGTCAACGAGTTATGACTCGTGTCTTTCGAATGGACTTTGAGTAGGCCGACGACCACATGAGAGCTTTTAAGCAGATAACCGCCTTCTCATTAGTCAGACAGAGCACGGGTAACCTAGAGAAACTGTAGGTAACAACGTCAACATCGCCCGCAGTTGAAAAATATAAACACGATCCGTGACTCGGGGGCATTGGTTACACGTCGCAGAGCATTGGATGATAGCTAGTGCATCTTCGAGGGAACACTAGTTCTTCCATCCTCGCGATTTTTCTGCGAAGGAATCCTCAGTGATGCTAACGAAGCTGCCAAACGAAGGTGAGTAATGATTCCGATTCACAGCATGAAAACGCACCGACTGCCTTCCCCCGGTAGTATCGTACCTAGAGAAAGGTGAGGTTGATGCTACAGGCTACCCTGCACCCCAAGGATGCACCGTTAGGGTACATATCCCATTCCCTCGTGATGAACGTCGAGGCTACACAGCAAAATCTGCAACATGACAAGCCAGCGCTGAGTTGAATAAAGTTCTGAATTAATGACGTTTTGCTGCAGCCAACTGGATAACACCATGGCACGGTGAATTCCTTAGATTATCGTTACCTTGAATGTTTCCATTGCCCACTTATCAACGGTTTGGAAAACCTGCTGGAGAGTTGCTTTCAACTTTTATTTTTGGGTTAGTTCAACCTGGGTTTTGTTCATTCTGGAAACGCGTAGCCAATCAGAGCTCTCGCTTCAGCGGGATAAAAGTCGTCTCTTATCAACGTAAGAGACTGTCTGTGCAAATGGAGAACAAACCCTGGTCGTTCATATCTGGGACTCTTTGTGCATGAGATCTCTCCTTGAAGCTTCTGAAACATTCGGATGATCAGTAAAGGTTTGACGCCGAAGTCCAAGGTTCATGGATCCAATCCACTCGATCCCCTCATCCACCACGACCTCCAGACTACTATCAGGATGTATAAAAAACCAATCGGCGTTTGCAAGTATCATGAGTCCGAGTCGTGCAATACCAAAACCACATTGGCGAGGTGTTATTTTCCAAACAAACACACCTATCACTCGCGAAAATAGATTTCAAAACAGGCAACATAAAAAGAATGGGTGAGAACTTGCCCATCACGACGGCCCGACTTCAACATGGTCATCGCTGTCGACATCGTACTCAGATTCGACCCCCCGTCTGGATGATCTCTCCACGGTCATGCCACTCGTAGACTCCGGTTCTGTCTCCACAGCATGAGGTCTGACGAGTGTGTAAACCGTCTTGTCCCTGGTGCGTTCCATTTCCTTCTGCATTTGCTTATCAAAGTGTTCCTCGTCGAATGAATCCCTGCAGCAACAACCGTAGTATCCCCGGTCGCTGCAACATGTTCTATGAAATCCAAAAGGGCCTATCGGTGGTGGGGACAGTCCCGGGCGGGATTAGAAATACAGCATACGCAAGATTATGAAGACGAACGCAGACTGCACAACGAGTTGGATGTTGAACCGATGACAAGACCTGTGGAAGAATGGTCATTATGAAGCACGGTCGACAGACAGGAGGTTCCGCATTCTCACAGAAACCTCCACAGACAGTGCCTAAGATTCCTGCAGACCCTGACATGGAATCTCGTCGGAACCGTCAGGTGGTGAGTGGCAGCAAGTAAAGACGATTAAATGGAGGTTTGTCGGAGATTTCCAACGAGTGCTAAATGGCCCTGACTTCCGTTGTATGATTTAACCGCTCAAATCCCGTGCATTGTGTCATGGTTTTCGTTATCTGACTCATGGAAGATGTTCTAGACCGCTGAGTAAAAGTTTGCGTTGAATAATCAAGCGACACTCACACGTAGTATAGTACTAGTAAGTATGGGACATATTCCGCATCTCTGACGAGAATCACTTATCACCTATGTCCAAGAACGAAGACATGTACATATCCCCTAAGTATCGAGATCGAAGAACTATATATATCATTGAAATAGTAGGTGAGTGGGTGCAACGCTGGACGAGTACTTAGTATACCCACACGTCATCAGACCTCCACATCGGTCGGTGTTGGATCGCCCGTAACTTGAGACATGCCATGCGATGGTACAGGCTGAGAGTCCGCAGGTTCAGCATTGGCACCATTCTTCGCTTGTTCCTTCTTCATCCGTTCGTCAAAGTCATCTTCGTTGAATGAAGAGTCGCAGCAACTACCACAACACCCTCGTGGGCCACCGCAGCAGCGCACGTCAACACCAAAGGGATCTGCATACAAAGGCGATAATCCGCGTTCGGTGTCAGCGACGCTTGGGTGGCGGAAAGTCCGAACTCACGAAGGATACACCAACTTGCAAGAGCCGAGTAGGCGCAGAGACCTCAAAAAGGAACCTTAGCGTTTATATTAGGATCTGGACGCATGAATAATCACTAACCACAGCAGCCAGCAATACTGGCGTCGGCATCGGCCATTGTGATGAGTGGGCTGGAAGTAGTCTCTTATTGAGTCACATATGGGCCGTGCGCCACAGTAGAATTAGAAGCACGGATAATCGCGTCGCTGCTGTCATTTCCAGTCACGCCCAAGAGCTCTTTCATACCGCTCGTCATCGTCGCTCTCAGTAGCAATGTCTGGCTCCGAACCCAAGTGGACCTTCGCACAGAAATTCTGCGTCGATTTCAACGTGACCGCCTCTGGTCTGCTCTGCGCTAAACTACACCCTACCTTTGCAATCTAACGCAGGAGTCCGTAGAGTTGGCATCCCGACTGGATGCACTGAAGAGCAGTCTCGAGGTTCCCCCAGCCACGGTGCAAGCTGTAACATCGGATCTCTCGCGTTTGACCAAGAGTCTCGGCGGTGCTACTGGGAGTCTGCCCAGTTATGATCAGAGGCAGTGCGAACTCGTAAGCCGTGCACTATCCCGACAGAAGGGTTTCCAGTCATCCTATCAGACAGCAACTCAAGACGCTGGAGAAAAGCATCGAAGAACTTCGTGGGGCTTTAGTTAGTATGCCAAAATTTTCATTCAAGCGAAAGGCCACGAAAACGAAGCCGTCAACTGAACCAGTACCGGTCGTCGGGCCTCTCCCCACAAAATCATCGTCAACCCTGATTGAGTCTGCGAAGACCTTGACCGCGTTTTCTCACCGCTACTTGACCATCCTCGATGTTCACTCTCCTAACTCCTCAGCAGAAGTTTCGATATCTGATCTTGACAACTGTATTGTGAATTTGCTCCCCAGCGACGAAGGTCCCACGCAGATCACTGCGCTCTATGTACAGCGGCTTTCTAGATCCGTCATTCTGCTGCCACAGATAGCCGGCAGTATTATTCTTCACGATTTGTCGGAATGTGTGATCGTGGTTGGTTGCCATCAGGTATTATGAGCAATGTTTCTTATTATATCGGTTTAACAGTTGCTCCTAGTTCCGCATGCACAACGCTATGGTAGTTGACGTGTATCTTGAAAGTGGATCAGACCCGACCATTGAGCACTGCTCGGGTATTCGATTTGCAACCTATCCAAACAGTCTTGTGCGCGGGGGGTCCCTCCAGGTCAGTCGTCCGTTTTCCATCTTCTAGTCAGGGATCGAGTGACCGCAATATGGGACTGCAACAATAGGATAGCAAGCATTTTTCTGTGAAAGACTTCTCTCATATTTTACCGACGCCGTCGCCAAATTGGAGTTCGCTACTCGAGGAGAGATGGGAAAGGTCATGGCCTGTCATTCCTCTCCAGGGTCAGGTACTACGAGAAGAGCTCGAACGGATCTTGTCGGCAAACTCCTTTCGTATGCTCAGAACGACTGTCTTCTGATCCCGAATTTTAGGTCAGGTTTGGGGAGATTAGTAAACTCCCAGTCGCTGGGGAATGGTTTGCAAATATGAGCGCACTGGGCCTAACTTGTCGTACCATGCATACGGAGAAGTCCTCGAATCATTCGTGACGATTCAGGTGATAGGCTTCATTATACAATATAATCCCGGCGGAAAGGTTATGGACCAACTTTGGGCTCACAGTTGATGAGAATATAACGACACGGCGTGAAGAAGTTGGTACACATGAAGAAATAGCAGACTTCTATGATACAGCCTCCGGGAGCAGACGGTGGGGACGAATCAGCGGCCATATCTGTGAAACAGACATCAATCCAGGTTAAATGTCGAAAGCGGATCTTTTGGATGGGACTCACTTCTGTAGCTCCCATTCGCGGTTATCCAGTGGGCAGACGTTCCTTGTCTTAAGCCACCGCGAGATACAGTGGAAGTGGAAGGCGTGCTGGGGCTGGGTCAGCTCCTGGCGAAGGCTGTGGGAGGAAAGTACGCACGTTACAAATGCCCCAAGCGGCGTTGCATTCGTCTGTTGATGCTGATACTTGATTTGCCTGGCAATCGATGCCTAACGGGGAACAAGGGGTTAGATCTAGAATGTAGCGAGAAAGCACGCACAAAGGTCCATGATATGGTTGCGGCAGATGGCACAATTGTCGACCACGATGTCTGCGTCTGTATGAGGCTTAACCGGGGAGACGGAGGTGAACATGCGCACCCCAAGCCCATAGTGCTACAGCATTCCACTAGACAGGGATCTAAGAGGGAGACGATAAGGAACGATGGTATGGGTACCTTTTTGACCTCGAATCTCTTCTTATCCTTTCCGTCGTCCTTTGCGTTCTTGCCTGATCCCGCTGCGGGTGGGTCAACATCCATATCGTCGGCCATGATGGTCACTGCGGTGCTTGTCGCTGCGTCGCCCGAGGGAATGGGTTACCTAAGCGGTGAGGGACGACCACGTGACTCGACGCGACCGCGAGCAAGTCTACCCTAAACTGGTGTTGGTTGAGTTTCCTTCGTGACCTCGCGATCTGTTTGTATACCCCCTTGGCAATGTACTGACCATGTCTAGTTACAGTTCCAGTGCTGACCCTAGGTCCCCTCCCTTTGGGACCGCAACGTTTTCCTCCTTTACTA